>JABFDZ020000090.1:1611698-1624074 GCA_019775955.2 Pollimyrus isidori | reverse complement strand
GCTGATAGCATCCTGCCAGCCATGGGAAAGAAGACTCAGCAGCACCCAGATGTGGAGGAAGAGTCCTCGAATGAGGAAGAATACGTGGTGGAGAAAGTCCTGGACCGGAGGGTGGTGAAGGGCCGTGTGGAGTACTTCCTCAAGTGGAAAGGCTATTCTGAGTGAGCGCTGCCTGCAGGCTAGCTAATGCAGTTAGTTAGATTCAGTGTTACTTTACAGTGACGGTACTGATGAGTGAAGGATTGGGGGGAGGGGCTCTGTTTCAGAGGAACATGGGTACTTCATCTCTTCATTCTTGGTTACTTGGATAATCGTTGCCCCCTGTCCTCTGTGTATTTATTGGCAGACACTCGCCTAAGTATGAATTTCACATGGTAGCATTTTTACAATATGCAGGTGCTGTGAACAAGCAGTGACAGATATTTCTTATGAACCATAATAGATGTTTGTGCTCCCCATAAAGTTGATTGTATTAAAAGATTTAAAGTAAAACCTTATGGTAGATGCATTGCAGTACCAGTATTTTACCTCCTAATGGGAATCGTGTGGTTCATGAAAGAATTGGATTTATTAAAGAATCGCTCTTTCAGGAGACTCATTGACTGGTAAAAACTGTAGTAGCTAGGAAATATGTAATGATATAACTGTGGAATGGAACTGGCTCACTGAACATCTGGCATTAATTTCAGTATTGTTGCTGTCATGTTTAACTACACTTGGCATCACAAGGCCTATTAGTTAAGATCATGCTAATATGCTGCCTTTTGAGCTTAAATCAAGTAAATGGATAAAATCCCAACTCTGCATTGCTATTCCTATATTTCTTGTCGTTTTGGTAGGAAACACAACAGCTGGGAGCCAGAGAAGAACCTGGATTGCTCTGAGCTCATTGCGGAGTTCATGAAGACCTACGTGAAGCCCGGCACTGGAGATGGGCAGCCGAAGAGCCCGGGGCAGTCGGGCGCGCATTCAAAGGAAAGCTCAGCCACCAAGAGGAAGATCTGCACCAAGGATGATGATGAGCAGGAGGGTTCCACGCCGAAGAAGAAGGAGGTCGGTGAGAGTGTAACCAGAAGGTGGTGTGTTGTGGATCGAGTCAAGTGTCACTGTCATTACAGGGAAATGAGACGTTTCCTGTTGCGTTGGTCAGTGGTCACAGCAGTAAAGGCCTATTTTTAAAATATGCTGCAGGATGACGTTCTGATTGCAAGGGGATTTGAGAGGGGACTGCAGCCAGAGAAGATCATTGGTGCAACGGATTCATGTGGGGATTTAATGTTTCTTATGAAGTGGTAAGTGTGTGTGTGTGTGTGTGATCCCCTCCCCCTTGCAAAGGGACAGTCACACACTTGTTTGTTTCTTTTAGGTCTTGTCAGGAATTTGGTTACATCAAGTGGCTAAAAATCAATCTGAGAACGCATCTCCTGTGTCCCACAGGAAAGACTCAGACGAGGCTGACCTCGTGCTGGCCAAAGAGGCCAATAAGAGATGCCCACAGATCGTCATCGCCTTCTACGAGGAGCGTCTCACGTGGCACGAAGACGGGGACAAGGAGAAGGGCGGGGTGACCGTGTGACAGCTGTCTTGTCACCTGTAGGGGGCCCCGTACCGAGCGGGATGTTTATTTTTAATGTTTGCTTTATTTCTCTCCAGGTGATAATTGACTGGTATTAATTTTGTATTTCATTTCATTTTCTTTTGGACGACTTGCTTCCCCTTCTTGTTTAGACGGAGGTCTGTCCTCCTCTCCAACGTTCACTTTCTACAGTCTTAGTTGGACTTTTAAAGAGAAATACTCCCGGTCTAAGTCAGGTTGTTCTGCCCAATTCTGTTTTATGTGATGCTGTGAACTAAACATCACTTTCTCCCCTTTCTCTTGAGCATTTTCGCGTAGTAACTCTGACTTTATTAAGTGGAATAATTGAGAACAAATCATATTCCATTCAGGAAAGAAGTTGTTTAACCATAGGTGCTCAAATGTGATTTCTTAAACCAATTAAATTTTTCTTGTGTTGGGAGCTTGTCTGCTCACACAGAATGCTGCCTCCCAGCAACCTGTGTTACTGTAGTAAAACACTTTGATATTCAACATCATTGAATATTCGTGTGTAAATTTGGTTGTGGGAGTAAGTGATTTACACATTGATAACAGAGTGACAGGGTTATATTTAAAGCTCAAAATTCTTTAAATGAAGTGAATTGTTGCTATAGCCAAATGATACAAATCTCCCTATTTCGTCCCCTTGGGGGCAGGGGGAAATGTGTCTATTTCTAATGAAAATCTATAGTTTTTTCATGCTGTTTCCTTATAATTAAGTGGCAATATGAAGTGACATTTTGTAAATGACCAGCACAAAGGATTCATATGCCATTTGTGCTGTTTTAACAGTCTGTAATGATGTAACCCTGAGCGTGTCACGTTTCCCGCGGCAAAGTGCCGGCGTCCTGAAGGCTTCAGAATATCGCATTCTCTCAAGACCTTCCTTGGTGCCTGTCCTCTTCTCAATTTCATAACATTGTAGCCTCAGTGATTTTTATTATAATTTTGTAGGATTTCTAATACCCGCTTCTGTCCCCTTTATTCTTTTCTATTATACATTGTTTTATTTAATATGAGCAGTTAAGAATGTACAGTTTTTGAACTGCTGTAATATTGGAAATCTGACTAAATCCCTTTGGGGGCAGGCGGGGTTGGTTTAAACGTAGTGGTTTATAATGGGATTTAGTTTACCCATAACTATGCTGTTATGGGTCCCTCCGTGGGCAGAGGTGGCCACATGTCTGGGTACTTGCTGCTGAGGTTGTTCTACACACGGTCATCCGGAGCTTTGGCCTGTTTTTGATGTGTGGAAAGTGTCTCCGATTAAAACGTGCCGCCATTCATTCTGAATTATTCGTGTATAGATCCCTTGGTGTTTGTCAGTTGAATGTTCTGTAACTGTAGTAAACAGAGTTTTTAATGTTGTAGTACCTTTGTCTTTGTGCCAAAGGAGTGTGTTGCCAGTTGTTACACAATGGGTTTGGTACTGAATGGTTTTGTGTGATTGTCTTCAGATAATTGTTGTGCAATATGTATCGCTGCTTATCACTTATTGCCTATTTTAAAGTGAAGTCACTGTATGCAACATATGGCAAATTCTAGGACCTTGCTAAATAGGTTTTACTTGCTGTTCCACTATTTTTTTTATTATTCAGCTCTGTTTACACTAGTGCAAGAAGACCTAGTCGTTAATAATGACATTCATGTTCAACCAGTAGAGGGTGCCACAGTACAATTCAATTTTATCCACCGTTAACCAGGTACACAGGAAAAAAAATGTAGGTTTTAATCACCTAGAAGTTAATTTGAAATTAAACTATCCGTTCCAGACGTTTAGAAGCTTTATGGTAATAAAAGGGAATTCTTACATAATGTTTTTTGTTCAGCCATCCATTTAACCAGTCTAATTTTATGGCACTGAAATTTGGCAATATGTTTGATGTACTTGGATCGCAGGTACATTTTTTTTTTCTTAAATTCCTTAGTTTTCCAGTTGCTCATAGATGATTATTTTTATTTCAAGCAGCAGTATTTAAATTCATTTATATCCCAAAAGCATGTTTTGCTGTGACAGAGAGGGGGATTCCCTGGATGATCTTGGACCTGGATAGATGGTACTATATAATGTCTGCTATGAAGTTTATTTACAGTGCAGCCTGTGGCCTTCATGTACCATAGCAAATGTTTAAAAGGAGACCACGCAAGAAGCATCCATCAAAACAATGGAGGACAGGACAGAGAGTGTAAGCGCTGAATGCGAAAACGCTTGCAGCAGTACTGCTGAAATGGGACTTATAAAGATGAGTGGGGTTTGGGTTCCAAAATGTAAACCTCGCCCCTTTCTGCCAGAAGCCGCTGCAAAAGTGGGGCAGTGGTGGCTCAATGGTTAGGGAAGCACACTTGTAATTGAAAGATTGGAGGGTCAAATCCCCGACTAGCAAGGTACCCCCCCCCCAGGTGCTGAATTAGCCGCCCCCTGCTATGCCATGATGTCACATATGGGTTAAATGCAGAGGACACACTTCATTGTTGTGTGCTGTGATGTGCTTAAAATCCTGTAACTTCCCGTATTTCGCTTGTAGCATTGAATCCCCTTGTGGTAACATTAGAGTTAAAATCCTTCTAGTTTGGTCTTGCTCAAATTCCCTACAGTGTTATCAGCTGCTAATTTACAGTGTGGGTGTGCACCCTCACAAAATGCAATTATTTCCTGTCCTCTCGGGCCAGGAAAAAGTAGAACTGGCATGTGTTCTCCATCTCTGTCTTCCCTCCCATTACCTTTCACTGGGATTTTCTGCATACCTGCTCCTCTCAGAGGTGATGGAACACTCTGGAAAAAACTCTTAAGGGAATGTCAGATTGCCAGTAACTAACTCTTTTTCCCGGTACAGGAAGTGATCTGGAGATACTTCTGGGTCACGTATATAGAGTTGAAGACTGCTGCATTGAGGAACCTGATAAAGACTGGGGGAGCAGGGCATTGACATAGAATATCATACAAAGGAAACATTTTTTTAAATCTGGTAATAAAATTATCATTTGAGAGAACACAACTGTGAGAACCACGGCCATCGTTAGGTCCAATCACTTGGCGCTATAGACTGGAGGATTTTAAGCCTATAGTTCTGAGTACTTTAGTCCCTATGCTAATCTTTCTACAAAAACAAAAGTGAAGACCCAGGTAAACTTCACTTAGCCCCCGATCTTTTAAAACGCCTTTGGTGAGAACCATAGTAAGAAACGACCAATATCCAGGACTCCCAAGTGCAAAAATGACGGTGAGGATACATAGATCTTCATGTGACAGAAGCACAGAGAGATGAACTTTCAGGGTGTATTACAAAGAAACTTTGTTATAATGCTGCATTGGCTTGCTTTTGTAAATCCAATCAAAAACCTTGAGACTCTGGCCAGGGCAGCGGAGGCTTGGGTCCTAACCAGTGACACAAAGGGTCAGAATGGAGTAGCGATAAGTAACGACTTCTGCAGCAGCTCTAAAGCCCAACATCATCATAACTACAACAGGAGTTGCAGATTCTATGCAAAGCCCACCAAGCCACTGTGCTGGTTTGAGTGGTTATTTTGTAAACGTGGCTGATCAGTACACTGTAGGTCTCCTCAGGGTCTTCAAGTAGCCTACTGTAAGGTGGAGCAGATCTTTTAAAGGGTCAATCCTGGGTGAAGCACCAACCATCTAATGATGATTCTGATGAATGATGTACTTAGGAATGGCTTTCTTTTCTGATTGGTGCTCCACGGTAGCTCCAGAGATCACTTAGACTCTCTGAGCAGCAGATTCTGGCTGAAGCACTGAAGGGATTCTGTAATAGCCACCTGTACTTATACTTAAGCCCGGGGTCCATGCATGCAGCACAGCTGGGGACGGAGGAGGAAGGTCCTCTGAGTGGTAGCTAATTGGCGAACCATTTCCTTTTGAACACTGAACTCTGCATTTTGTTAGGCAGGCTCCATTGAAGGAGAAATCACAATCAATAAATAACCCAGGAAGGGTTCAAGGAATTTTAAATGCATCATTTATGAAGTGCCCCCTTTTTGCTGAAGACGTGTAGGTTGTTTAAAAAATATTCTGTACAATAATAATGTGAGGGGTATTAAAGATTAATGTAATTATACGTGTAAAACGTACAGTATCTACTTTACATATGGCGATTCAATTGAAATTAACCCTTGGGCCGACCAAGAAGTTTCCCAAGGACAAAGAAGGCGTTGAATACTAGACATAGTGCCGCATTGCCAAGGACCATCGTTAAAATCGCTGCACAATTTTTATTTTAAAAAACTCGAGTCTTTACGCAGGGCCTAGTTTATTAGCCGTCTCGTCCACCGGAGCCTTGCTAAGTACGGAAGACACGATCAAGGCTGCTGTTGACGAAGAGGCGAGTGCAAAGTTTAGCCTGCTCACCCCCACCGACATTCCCATTCTGGCTGAGGAAAGGAGTTATAGATGCCATAAAAGGTAGATAATGCATTGTTAACTAATTCTGTCTGCTCAGTGCTGATATATCCCTCGCTTTAAATCTCCGCGACTGCTATAAAATGCAAATGTTAATGCTAGGTCTCCTCAAGCTGGGATCATTTTTACGGGATGGAAGTAAAGGCTGGATGATGGGAGCGGGCGAGCCGGGCCCCTCAGCGGGTCACCCGGCGCTCGCCGTCCGTCTGGCCGCGCCGTGCCGATCGTAACCTGAGACTAATGCTGCCTGTTACCGTGTGTTTTTCAAAAACCCCAGCCTTGGAGATTTCCTACGGCCGTAAAGCCCAGATGGGGGCTTTAGGGGCTTTGATATACGCCTGATGTAAATCAGGAGGCTAGATATTTATATGTTATATAGATAATTATTTAAATATTTATGGCATTTCTTAAATATGAATGGGAAACATGGCCTTTGCATTGTTTTTGTTCCTACGTAGTCTACAGAATTTTAGACAATGAAACTAGGAGAAGAAAACCGTCAAAATTATGTTTCAGTTGTCATGCAAGATATGGTTGAAAGAATGATGCCCCTCCCTCCAAAAAAATAATAAGGGAAAATTGGGTTCAAGGATTTAACCATCAATGCTCCCAATATGGCCGCTTTTGCATATTAAAAAGGATGAGAATACTGGTTTTTGCAAGAAACGTGACATTAACCGCAAAAATATTTATTCAGCCCAGATTGGTGTCACGCCTGTTACAACCTTTTCAGCTTCAAAATATTGATCTGGGACTGATATTCAATTACGCAATGCCATCTCCCAGCAAATGACTGATAATTTGTGTCCTGCCATAATTCTGAACTTGTCCATATGTTGTAATTGGGCCGTAAATTAATCCGAAGAAAAATAGAAAAAGCAGGGTTCAAAGACTGATCCAATTAAAAGCACTTAATAAATCACAGCTACAGAGACTGTACCCGGTCCTTTTGAGCAAGTTTGCTAAATTGTAGGCTATCTAAATTGTAGGCTGAGTTTAGTATTTACTGGCTGTATCGAGAATATAATATGTGTCACCTTATATTTGCTGAACTACTGTTATAGTCTCATAGTATAATACACCCCGACCATTTTATTGATGTAGATTTCTTAAAATATAACGCTGACGATGTCACAATTTGGTCATACTGGCGCATAATAACCGGGACAGTGCTATCCTCTGTCTTGCCCGCCGACGCCTTGCACCTTGTATAGTACTGGCTGCGGTAAGTGCATGAAGCATAATTAGCTGGGCGGAAGTCCTAAACTCCACAGTAAATAGTGGAATAATCAATAGTGGAATAACCCGGAAGCGTAAGCAAAGGGCATTGCTGCTGGTGGTCGAAGAGTTCGTATTTAAATGATGGGCTTTGTAGTCTGCAGCCAGTAAAAACGATGATCCCGAAAAGTTCATTAAAAAACAGGAATGCATTTCTGACTGGATGTAAAATGACTCAAATGCTTTTTAATTATTATACTCTTTAATAATTGCGCTCAATTGCGAGTATCCTTATTCCATAACATGAATAAAAAATATCCATTAAATTGTATGTGTAATAATAAATTTGTACGTTATAGAAATTAATATTTGGTAAGTGTGAGAATAAGATACTACTAGAAAGCACGTCTACAGTTTGACCAGCAGAGGGCAGAATTTAGCCAAGCAGCATGAATGGCAGCATTAACGCCGCTAAGGACCAGTCAGGTGCCTGCAGGTGTTCTAGGAAGTTGTGATATTAAACGGAAATCTAAACGCACGTAACCACACTGCGCCTTTTTCTATCACCAGCGTGCTGACATACAATATAATCCAGTGAACATTCCTGACGTCTGTAATTGGAGCTCTGTCTTGTCTTTTCCCCCTGTTTTATAGAGCTTTCTCTAAGGTCCGTCGTGAGTTTCGTTGCTGTACATCTGCGAGGCTGACCGGTTTAGTGGCTGCTGGAAACGCATGAATGGGATGAATATTTTCTGTGGATCTCCTTCCCCACAGCTGCTTAATTTCTGTCTCTGTACCTATCTGGTGCTCTTCTTTAGACAAACTGGGATTAACCACCTTCTGACAGGCCCTCATCGAGCCCCCAAATGAATCACATGACTCATGCACGTCTGCTCCCACCTTCTGCCCTCCCCCCCACCCCACGCCTTTTGTCTCCCATACAGTTTGTCCATCTACGGAAAAATAGAAAAATGAAAACTCCCCAGCATCAGTGCAGCTCCATCCCCCCCCATTTGTCTGCTCCTCTTAAAAATTCGGCTTTGTTTGAAAAATCACCGCAAGTGTCACCTGAGTGTTCTGTCTCCTAAGAAACTTTACAGTGAGGTTTTTTTTCCCCCCCGGAGGAGAAACCTTCATTTCCAGCTGATGGATGTGAGCTTTGGCCTCTAACTAGATACCACAAACAGGCCAGCGGAAATCCATCAGCGGGCTGCTGAAAGATGGGGGGGGGGTATATTTAGTGCATGTTGGAACACCGGCACCTGAACAAGGCCTGTCTGTTTTTGGCCCCCAGATTAGGGTGTGTGTAGTACGAATCTCGGCTGTCAGAGCCTGTCGCCTAAACATCCCAAGCACAAGCTCTGGTATCTTGAAGGACCTGCTGATCTTCACCTTGGCTCTTCACTATGTGTTACGGAACCTGCTATGTAATTATCCTGGGAAGATGAAAAATAGGTGAAGCTTTCCTGACTGACTCTGAAGCTCCCTGCCAAGCCGTCTTTCAGAAGACAATGGAGGCATGATTTATATAGTTACACTATATCCTTGTCTACTTATTTATGCTTATTAATGAATTATGTAACAATTGTACTTATGAAAATAGATTTTAAAATGAAATCTAAAGAAGAATTAAAAATTTTAAAAGAAACTCAATTTACCATGCTCTTCTAACATAAAATAACAAATTTAATATCTTTGTAGTACAGTTTCAAATTAGAAAACTAAAACTGAGTTTTTTTGGAGAATTAGCTTTTCTGCATAAAAATTTGACAAACAAACAGCGTTTGTTTCCTGTTCGCACAGGTACATTGGGATGCTTATTCTGGCCAAACCCATCTAGCTGGGGGGGTAACAGTGCACAGGCAGCCAATGTGCAGCACCCCTCCCCTGGAGCTCGGGGTGGGGGCCTCGCTGAGAGGCCCACATGCATGTGACTGTTGCTCTGAGGCTGGCACTCAAGCTGCCGGCCGTCTGACCACAGACACGGAGCCGGGGCTCAGGGAGGCACATGCAGCGTGTGGGAATTTACACATGTGTATCTCACTGTTACTTCTGCTGATTTTATTTGTAAATAAAGCGGTTTAAAAAGAGCTCTCCGAGGTGTCATGCATGTGCCATTAACTAGGTTTAATTAGATGTTACTTGTTTATTGACTTTGTTCATATTCACTTCTGGTACCTGACTAAGTCACTATCAGGCTACTGATGAGGTTCAAACTAGAATCCCAAGTCTGTAAAATTGTGCTGCGTGTTATAACATATAAGAATAGTTGTTTTTTGTTTTTCTCTTGTTTGTCCATTTTCCGTATCTGGTGCAGAGTCACAGGGAGGGTTAGGGTTACAGAGCCCAAATCCTTCCCCAGAGGAATGGTGCCTATGACGTGATTTTTTAGAAATAAATTCTGAATAAGTTCAACAGTATGTTTTTTTTTTTTAATATTCACTAGGCAGAAAATGTTGGCTTGACATCCACATGTACGGTACTATTGATAAGTAAGCTGACAGTAATTCCAAGAATGTGTCATGTCAATCTGTTGTCTGTTCATTAAAAACACACAGGCCATGTTGTCATGTAATGAGCAGTTCCTCATTTGATTTTATTTATCAGTGCTGAGAGAAGGTTGTTTTCACAATCTCTCACTGGGCTATATATAATGCTTTTGGCTGAAAGAGTAATGAGGAAAAGTACTGGAATATGAAATGATCTATTGCCATGTGAAGCATATGGAAAATAGGTGCATTAGGTGTTAATTTTATATGCCCTAAATATAAAGACCTGGTAGGAAGTAATCGGCACACTCAGTGCCAAAGAAAGTCTTTTCATTCCCTCGCAAATGTTGGGCAATGAGAAAACATACTTTAAAACATTTAACTGTGCACTTTACTGTCGCTTTTGGACATGCCTGTGCAGCAGGGAGGTGAGATGACTTCTGCGGGCCCTCGACGGACCTCCACGTCTGTCCTTTCCATCCGTTTTCTTGGACGTTTGCTGCTTCGCTGGAGTGGATCTAATCCAATTCGGTCGTGCAAATAGTCTTCGCTTCTCTACCAAAATGAGGTGAAATGCAATTAGTGCGAGCCGATCCTTTCACGGCAGGCTGCTGAGGTAAAACCAGGCTCCTGAATTAATTGCGATTAATTTAGAGCTGAAGGTACAATCCGATTAAAGTCTAATGCTTGATTGATCCGAATGGGTTTCCCGGGGGTCTAAATTACAGCTACAGCCTGGGCCCGGCTATGGATCGGCTGGGCAGTCAAGCAGCAATTAAAGCCCCGAACCCAGAGCCGTCTGGATGCACATTTGTAAACCCTAAGTTACTCTGACTGAAATAGGTAATCTGGATATAAATCAGGGTTAGCAAATGCATCTCGGGCTTGGCTGCGGAGCGGTGGGGCGGACCCCGGCTGCACTGTAATTCCAGGAAGGTCCTGTTGTAAAGTGAGTGGTACAGAGGGGTCACCCGGAGGGGTCACTGGTTATGGTGGGAAATAGATTTAGCATGTGTGTCAGGCGCGTATATCGGGTTCCCTGACGCCGCGTAGCGCTCTGTGGGGCATATTAGCTGGATGAAGCCAGACTCTGTGCCCAGTTGGGCTTGGGCCCAGTTAGCACAGGGGCACTGGCTTATCGGGTCCTTCCAGGCGGGAGATTTTACGACGTAGCACTTTTGCAGGAATTCCATTTTGAAACGGTACAGGAGCCTCGGCCTGGTGTCTCCTTTCCGCAGTGTTGCTGGTGAAAGGTGCTAATCCAGCGCCATTGGAGGCCGACGTGAGAACAAGCCCCGGCTGGCCAGCAGGCCCCCGTGCTGGCAGGTCTCCACCCAGCCCCAGGGCCGCAGCCCCAGAGTAACACGCCACCTCCGGGGATCCGCTCGAGTTCAGTGAACGCGCTACGTGATCCTGACGTTATCCAGGTAATATTTTTAGGGACACGTAGTGAAAACATATCCTGTTACATTGCTTACGCTGACATTTTTTAGCCATATTTTCAGCCGTATTCATTTGTTCTCTTCCCATAAAAATAAGCTGCAGTGCTATTATTCACGTGTAGGGGGCGTCGGAGGGGCACAGATACCCTGGCAGATTCTGGGGGCCCAGCGCTGTACAGGGGCCCCTGGATACATAACATCATGCATACAGTTGAGTGGGGCACGGTCAGAATTTCTAGATACACCCCTGTGCACATTTATCGTTTTACAGTATTTACCCCAAAACGGTGTTAATCGCTTTATTATGGTACTGAAAAGATTTCTTTGCAGGATACAGCGCATTTTGCCGGAATCACTCTGTGGTAAATGGCATAAGATCTTGTCTCTGACACGTGAGGGTGTCTCTCCCAGCTTTTTCTGTAAGCAAGCGAGCTGATCCGCAGTGTGAACCATCGTGGCGTCTTGCATGGAACAGCTGCCGGCCGATGGCCAGGTCACATGACCCGCAGAGCTGCGATTAGTACGAACAGGTGTGAGTCTGGTCACTGCGCGGAGCAATAAAGAATTATGAGAAGATTGGGCTGCAGGCATCATAGTCTTGTCGCCATAGTTAGCATCGGTATCATCCATGCAAACCAAAGGCTTTTTGCCTTTTTTCCACCTGCATTAGTACTGTGACACATAGCATGAAGCCCGGTTAGAGCTTGTGTGGACTGTGCTGATGGCTTGTAATCGCACGTTTCTGCCTGAATGGTGATACAAAACAGAAAATAGAAAGAAAGCATTAAATGTCAGCACCCGAAAAATAAATTCTGGACTGCCGCCTGCAGCTTACTGCCTGTGTTCGGTTCCTCAGCCTAACGGTAATGATATGGCCTGAGAACAGACTGGGAGAAATGTGATGAGAACATTTTATATTGATATTACATATGTTATAACTGGGTCATAATCATTCTGAATGGGAGTTATCTTCAGGAACGTAGCTCTGTGTTTTTGTACCTCTGTGTTTTTTCCTGTTGTGCTTTTTGGAACGAATATAACTGTCTATAATATCTGATCCTACATTCAGCATTCAGAGTGAGTGAATACTGGTATGACCTCTGAAGTCCTGTGTAAACCAACAGACTCTGTGCGTGTTTCCGGTAATCTACAACAGACCCCCCCCCCCCCCCCCCCCCCCGGGGGGGGGGGGCCCGCCGGGGGGGGAGCAGTG
>JABFDZ020000090.1:1594218-1611688 GCA_019775955.2 Pollimyrus isidori | reverse complement strand
ATTTCACCATTCATTTTTTTTTATTTCTTTTTTGTCCTTTTTTTTACTGTGTAAAACAACACCCTTGTTGTTTTTTTCCGGTATTTTAAAACCCCCCCCCCCCCCCCCCCCCCGCACGGGTATGGGCGGCCCATCGCGCGGCGTACAATTGAGCCCTTCCCCAAACCGCCATCTGCCCCGTTACCTCTAAGAAAGGCATTTGTGGGGCCTGGCGGGGGTGGGCCTGAGGAGGGGTGTAAAAACTGCACACACAGCAGATGGTCTCCGTGAAGCCCCACCCCCCCTTCCCTCTGCTGTCCGCCCCATGAACCCGACCACGGCATGAGCGTCCTGACCTGTCCCCGGTCTGAAGACGCGTCCCCTCATTCCTGGGTTTGCCGCACGGGCCGCTCACCCCCGACTGGCCGTGTGTAATCACCATGCCAAGATGAACCACGTGGCGCCAACATGGCCGGCTTTGCGGCAGCGGAAAGATGTGGTGCGTGTTTCCACTTACGGCCGTCAGGGCGGCGGCGTCGTGCCGCCACCTGCTTCTCTTTAGCCCGCTCTGGAAGCACTGATGGAGTTTAAAGCGAGGGGGGGGTTGGGGTTGGCGGGCATGCAAGCGGCCTGCTGTGATTCACTAGGGCCCACGCATCACCGATTTATCTCTGAATAAAGCCGCGGGGGTGGAGGTGGGGGCGGATTTCACGGTAATGAGACAAAGCTGAGCCCGGCCGCTCCTGCTCCGGGCCGCTCCTGCTCCGGGCCGCTCGTGCTCCGGGCCGCTCCTGCTCCGGGCCGCTCGTGCTCCGGGCCGCTCGTGCTCCGGGCCGCTCCTGCTCCGGGCCGCTCCTGCTCCGAGCCGCTCCTGCTCCGGGCCTTGTGAGCGAGCCGCTTCTCGCAGTGCAGTGTGAACGGCGTCGGGTCGCTTCCACGGCAGGCTGCTGTGGCCAGGGAAACGTGGCGTGCATTAAACGCACCATCCTCTCGGTGCGCCTGTCTTTTCTCCTCCTGTTTCTCTTTTTGGTATAAATGCAGAAAATAAATGGCTGCGGCGCCGTTGGTGATGGGGTTCTTAACCCGCGGGCGGCGTCAGGTAAGTAGGGTCACGGCTCACATGCCGTCTGGCCTAATTCTGATGGACGCAAATGCGCTATGGTGTCACATATAACTCCTAATGAGTGCCTGGGAAGGGCTTCCTCTTCAATTATGTGAAAATGCAAGTCAGCTGCATCGTCTGGGTGACAGGAAGGGCCAGAGAGGCCACCGGCCCACCAAGCGGCCCATCTGTTTGTGATCAACCCAGCCCCTGGGCAGTGGGCGGGGGAGGCTGGTAGGAAACGGCCGCCGTTCCGCCCTGGGCTGCTCAGCCAGCTACTGACTCGCCACATCTTGAGTTTCCAGCACCTGCTGCTCCTCATTCCTCCGCATAAATCCAGGTGGCTGTGAGTAGGGCCCCTCTCAGGCCAGCAATTGTGGGAGCAGGGAGGCGCATTCCAGGAGGCCCTGCAGGCCTGGGCCCTGGTCCTGCCTCGCACTGCATGCTGGCCTTAATGCTTTTACAGTTCCCTGGCTTTCTAAGCCAGCAAACTCTTGCTTCGCTTTTCTGTTACTTTTTGATTATTCTACCATAAACATATTTATGCCTTACTTTTTCAACTAAGCACATATGCAGAGTGATCAGCATTAACCATCCCTTTATGGTCCCTATTACATGACAAGGTTATAAAGGGTAAACAAGCACTCTTCCCTCTAGTGACCGACACTGGAATTACATCAGACATAACAGAACCAGCGCACAGAACAGGCCCCCAAAACGGGCACATGCTTATGATTTCTACTACCTTGATATTTCTAAAGAATTAGAAACATGAAAGCTCACATATTAAAAAAATTATTGACTTTGATTAGAAAGGTCTGGCGGTTATCTGCACATCGTGTGTAACAGCATTTGCTGACCAACGAAACAGTGATCTTTATCTGATTGAAGAAAAATTGATTTTTCTTCAATCAATTGCAGAATAACAAACTTTTTCTCTACAGATTAGAACTGACCACATGAACTCACAACACAACAAGCAGAACAGTAGGCCAAACAACGTAAGGTCGGTTTATTTATACCTTTTAAATCAACGAAAATGAAGCTCCTTACATCGCGTCGTTTGTTTATGGATCGTGTGAAAATGATTAAATTGCATCAAGTCGCCCACCGATTAAAGCATGAAGCAGAGTCGGCGTTTTCCTTGGATTTTACGTTAGTACAAGTATGCTCACGAAATGCACTGGGCGGGACCCCTCAGCTGCGATCTACGTAATGACCACAGGAGGACGACATCGTGCCAGGCCTGCACTATTTTTCTTAAATATCTATTTGAGGTCAGTAATAAACTATTTTAAAAGATCCAAACGTCTCTATTTGGAGTAGAGTTACATGTATTACAATCTTAAAATGTGAAAGATTTATATTTGTGGCTCCGCAGACTGTGCAAATGTCCACAAAAATCCCTGTATTAAAATAAGCAAATAAAATATGCGATGATTTATTGTTATTTCACTACGGATTGCGATACATCCTGTACATCCATTTCCTGCACAGTAATCACATATTCTGGATGTGTCGATGTGTAACTCACAAGCAGGCAGCTGTTACGGCACGTATGAAAAGAACCCCCGATGTTTTCTGCCAAGTATAGAAATGACATATTTCATTCCATCAGCCCCAAATGCAGCTAGCAGCCCTCGTTCAGATTTATGATTTATGTTACTTTTCTTTTTTCGCGCTTTGTGTGTGAACGGGAGAATGGGTGTGTCCTCTGAAGTGGAGTCAGCGTAAGCACCTGTCCTGGCGCCACCTCGCCCCCACATATCGGCTCTAAGCCCCAGGGCGAAGCAGAAGGACTCATCAGTCAAACTCCTTGCTGTCCTTCTGTAATCCCATCAAAGCGCCGATTCACCTCGCACCGCCGTGGAAATGGACGGAAGAAATAAAAAAGGCGGTTGAAAACAAATATAAATATTGGACTTCCTACTCTGGGCGCGAACGAGCTGATGTGTCACTTTAATGAATGTATCATTATTTATACTGTCCATTTATCATTGTTAAACTAATTGAAATCCTTCAGGATCTCCCCCATGCTGTGCGTGACGTGTATTTTGCTATCTAATGTATTTAGACTGCAACAAAAGCTATTTTCAAGGAGTATTCTCTCTATTAAACAAAAATAACAACAATAATAATCCTTGTGCAGATATAATTATTTGTACATACGCAAGAAACACAATTATCTCAGTTTCTGCTTTAGAACAAATAAAGTACAAAATCCTTTCGATCACGCCACTCATGATTTAGGCCCAGTAAAACAAAATCATTCGTTTATCATCCCCGCCCGCGTGGTGAATTTAGCCAGCATCGATTTTAAAATATTTTTTAAAAGTGTATTTTCCTGTGTAAAATCCACTGCCGGCGTTCACAAATTTCACAGGCAGACGATAGAAACCAATCGCCGCGCATTTGAATTCTTCCACCCCAGCTTACTTTCTTCTACCTTCCCTCCCGATCAGTACCGAACACGCACTGCTGAAGTTAACCGACCACTCATTCACTATTGAAACAACGCACATGCCATTCATGTCTAAGAAATAATAATAAAAAATCGCCCTCTCTCATCACTTGTTTCTGATTGAAAGGATGATAAACTAATGATTTTTTTTACTGGGCCTTATGGCAATCTATATTTTTATTACACATTTTCGGCCATGCAAGATGAGTGAAACAATGAAGCCGTTTCGTCGCCACACACACTCATTCACAGATTTGCCACAACGTCATCTGATCGCAGGTGACCTTGGAGTTTCCTTTAGGAGAGGTACCTCTGCGTCAACGTAAAATTCAGCAGGGGGAGAAAAGATTTAACAAAGAGGGCAAGTGAAGGAGATAAGTAAAAATGAGTGAATGATAGCGTACAGTCTGGATATACGGGTCCGGTTTTCGTGGCCCGCGGCTCTGAACGGGAATCCCACTCGTGAGTCTGTTGTGAGTCACGCTGCCTCCCTCTCTCGCTTTCATCTGTCCCAGGTGATATACTGTCCACAACTCTTGCATTTTACTTTAAGTGATAGCATTGATGTAGATTATAATTTTGGGTATCTTTATTTATGAGTTGACTGTCGGGTGTTTAGGTGTTGGAGTGAGGCGTGGGGGTTTAAACCACTTAGTTCCTAATAAATCAGTGTAAATAAAGCCGTGCATGTGAGGATATAGTCGGGGAGGGGGGCGGTTATACAAACAGAGTCTCACTTCATATATGAGCTATTTGATAAGCCCAGTTACAACATCGCTACTTCTCTAGACTAGCCCACTGAAAACACATCACCCAAAGCCCTCTAAATCATCATCTATTTCCACTCTAGTAAAACACTAATTTAGGAATATATTATGCTGTTTATTATGTACTGCTATGATGTGTTTCACTGAAACTTAAAGTACCGAATCAATCTTTTTTGCATTTGATTTTAATTTAAATTCACCTTTTTTTGTCCTGTTTCATGCAGCTGCTGTCAATTTAAGGTTCAACGTTCAAAGGCAAAATGCAGCGGTTATTTAATAACGAATTATACTATTTTATCTCATTCATCTCAAAATATGTCCTTTGTTTTTTGTACCTCAAGAGGGCGCTATCGTGAGTCTGCTGCTTGGATTGTTGGAATTCGTCGTTCTGCCCCGATCGACGCTGTCGAAACTACACGGCCAGGGTGGGTCCTGTCTCAGCACAGGAATGACCGACCGTGCTCCCAATCTCTGTGAAACTCCTCTGATTCAGGGTTAAGCCCGTGAAAGGTATGCAGAGGGCATTAATGCGGCAGACATACTTGGCAGTCTTCCATCCGGCTGGAAGTAGATGCATTACTGCTCCTAGGCGCCGCGTGGACATCTCGAGGTACCAGTGGAGGCAGACGGGGTTTGACGTAGGTGAATCTCAGAAACCTTAATCCGAGTGCTTCCCCTGTCAAATTAATGGCGCGGCCCTGCCTATTGTGCACAACGGGCGAGTGTGTGTGGGAGAGACAGAAGGAGTGGGTGAAAATGTATGTGTATGTACGAATACCAGAACATTCCAGGGGTGTTCTCCTATTAATCCCACTTTACATTTTTCCTTTTTTTTTGCTCTCCCACTTTCCTCTTCCTCTGCATCCTGTATTTTTTGTCTTTCTCCGATCAACCTCTCTTTTTATCTTCATTGTCTCCTCTACTCTGTGCCCCCCCAATCCCCCAGGGGTGTGATGTAAATCACCCTTTTCCTGTGAATAACCTACGGCCCCGGTTTCATCAACCCTTGATGATGGGGGTGGGGGGTAGCCCAGACTTGAATGACACGAGACGACAGGAACTTGAAACACGAAACGTGTGCAGTGTATTTGCATATTTGCATGTGAGGTGTCCTTTCGTGTTCATGTACAGTTTCACTCTCCTTTCATATGCATGTGCAGTATCTGTTTATATGCCTGTATAGTGTTCTTTCATGTACATGTGCAAGGTCGTTTTACACCATGCCCCATTTGTACTGTCCAACTGTCCTCGCACCGTGAACACATCCATTCCAAAGATCGGGCTGATAATTCTTTGGCTGAATTCCTACACATAATGCACTTGGAATACCAGGACAAGAAGAGGGTCGGGACCGAGAAGATGAATTTAGATATTTGGGTTAGATGGATGTGGGAAAAAAATAAACATTTTTTTATTATTATTTAGATGGCCAGTGTAGTGCAAGAAATGGAGCCCTGGGTGAAAGTGTGTGTGTGTTTTTAACAGGTGTGAATCCTGAACAGCAGGGGGAGACATTGAGCCATATTGCATTTTATCTCTGATGGCGCATACTTGCATGCACGATATGCCATTGAAAAGCATGTCCTGCCCCCTCACTCTTATAAGGAAGAGACTCCTGTAGACTTTAAATATTAATAGCACCTGGTGCAATATTGCTATGTATCCCAACCCATCTTCCCGCAAAAAAGTTTCTCTCCAACTGTTCTTCCAAACATCTGCACCCATCCTCCTTCCAGCCTCGTCCATTGTGACCATTGTACCTATAGATACATATTCCAGTATTACAACTGGCAGGCAAAAGAAAGATTACAAGTTTTCTGCAGTAGTCAGTCTAACTATTAATATGACACAGGCAGGAAAATTTATGCCCATTAAAAACCCAGTTCAATGGGAATACAAAGTACATTGGAATGGAGGGCGTACCACATCTGACATTCCCCCAGATGCAGGAATGTGAGTCACACTGAGCCCTCGGCAGTCTGTCCAAATGGTCCTTAATTCGGTTTGCATGCAGCCATGCTTCCCCCGGCTTAGGGAATGCTGTTACACTGTTGCATTGAAAGACTTAATCCTTACAGCAGCAATAATTGCAATGGCTACTTTATGTAATAATGTATGTTAACAGGAAACTCATGTGATTCTCTTAATGAATCAATCTGCTTTTGGTTAACCTGGCAGAGAGAGATCAGTGCTTATAGCCAGCGACAGCATGGCAGTGTGGCCCTGTGGAAAAGCCCTGCGAAACATCCCTGATCTCCCTTATGTCACCTCACATATCCACACCGTGGTTATCTTTGAGTCCCCAGAAAAATGTATCCCAGCATGTTTAGGATGAGAACAAACAGTCAGTATCACAGTGGGGGTTTATTACAGAGTCCCATTTGGAAGCTGAACACAAAGGAGGCTATGCAGGTGACGGCTTTTAACAATAAACGGAAAATTAATAAGAACGATGACTGTGGGCTCACACACCTATGAAATGAAAAGTATAGAAGGTAATTTATCTCATATGGGCCACTCAACAGGTTGCTAGTAGCAAGTTGTTTCCCATGCAGTTAATATGCGAGAAGCCCCAGTGTGCTAACTGGGGAAATACTCAGAGCACCATGGGCAGGAAATCTGTCACTGGGACGTGCTGTGTGTCATAGGAAAGCTGCATGTGTCCCCCCCCAGGGCAGAGAGTGTCTACAATGCTTGTTTTTATATGGTAGACAACCTTAGGCGAAAAGCTGAACATGTCACTTAAATCATTCATTATACTTTTTTTTTCTTCTTTGCCAACTCTGTTTATTTGCTCAACTTCTGTGGCTGTGTAGCATTTTGCGTTATCAGGGCCAGGGAGGTCATGGATTCTCCTCTGTGGGGTCTAGATGCTGTCCTTGGTCAGTGGGACAACAAGGTTCCAGCTTTAAAACGAGCTGGAAAAGGGCCTCGCTCTTCCCAGTGATCATCAGCGTGTTTCGATGGGACGAACCGCACCCGCGAGAGCCCAGAAAGGAGGGTGTTTCAGCCACTGAAGCCAACCATTCAAGCCCAATAACCTCACCCAGATACCTGCTGACTGTGCCTGTCTGTTCCAGTTGTTTTTTTGTTTTTTTTGACAAGCTGAGTCATATATTCATTGGCTTAGAGTGCCTGGAGAATCCAGGGTCTGCACGTGATCACGGGTATTTGCATGGCGACGGGAGGCTGTGGAGGAGCGCGAATGGGCAGCTGAGGTCAGGGCTGGTGGTGGACAAAACGGCTGGAGCGGGTATGAGGCAGTGATGTAGCCAAACAAACAGTCAGGGTGTATACACACACGCGCACACACACGCACACACACACACACGCGCACACACATGCGCACACACACACGCACACACGCACGCACACATGCACGCGCACACGCACGCGCACGCGCACACACACGCGCACACGCACGCGCACACGCACGCGCACACACACGCACACACACACGCACATACGCACACACACACACACGTTTACGCAGAGCTGAGGTTTTCAGACTGCGGCAGCCTTCGTGGTCTCTGCCAGAGACACTGATCAATGGTCTTTTACTGCTTCCCCTGGATTATCAGCGGAGTTCAACAGGAGGGGAAAGTGTTTCATCAGAGCCAGGAGCCTAGGAGAGAGAGAGGGAGAGAATGAGAGTGTGAGAGTGATAGGGAGGGAGGGAGGAAGGCGAGGGTTCAGCAAGATGCGCTAAAAAAGAAGAGAGAGCGGGTCAGAGAGGGGAAAGAGGGTATCCAGATGTACATATGGAGAGCAGATATGGGAAGGTAACCAGGGGGAGGTGGTGATACTTCAGAGAGTACGAAAGTGAAAAGATAAGCGATAAGACTTCAAGAAGCCGGCGGATTAAATGTGCAGGACAGCAGCCAAGGGATGGAGCTCATCAGGGGGCAGCTTCTCATTCCACGGAGGCGTGATGCCCAGAACGGTTTGGAATTGTGTGCTTCCACCCCCCCCCTCCACACCCTACGCCTTTGTTACTGTTAAAGAGAAGATGCCCCACAGTCATCGCTTAGCATTGGAAAGGCAGCTTTTCCTTGCTGTACATTTCTGAAAGCTCCCACTTCTCATCCTATGGGCTTATTCCCCAAAGTCTAACGGTATTTTCTGGTCAGTATTTTTCCACTTCCTTGCTAGGACAACAGCTGTTATTTTTATCCAATGTAAGGAGAGTCAAATCTATACTTTGTATAGGTAATTCTACTGTTAATTCTGTGTTCGATTTAGATCTCCTCCAGCTCAGCAAGTTGAAGGTTGCCCTAGCAATGCAAAGTTTGTGGGTTCCAATCCCAGAAAACATCCCTCTAGGTGTTTATAGTCATTCCTTGTAGTGTCACTTTAAATGAAAGCTGGAGTGTAAATATCTCACTGCAGTATTTTCACAGTATATGTTTTACCTGTGCCTGTGTCTTAGTTTGTTAGTTTAGTGCTATGAAGGTTCAGCATCATGCACAGTAAACTTTTGGTTTCAGGCTGCAACCAAAGGCGAAGTGATCTAAGTGTGCATCACAGCTCTATACTGTGTTGTGCCGATACTAAGAGAACCATCGTCTGGGTTTAAAGGTCAGGATCTGAACAGAACGTCTAAGGTGCTACATAGAGCAGTGAGTATAATTGTCTGGGGCTATTAATTCCTGCCTGTGGTGATGTAAACCTTTCAGGAAACAGTATTTCTTCTCTGTTGATAAACTGAAGACCCACATATATTTTTCTTATTGTATTTGTTTATGGTTATGATCTGTGAAAGGACAATAAAGCTGACGGGAAGTCTCATCATCATACGCATCATAGTACTTTATATGCCATTTGTTCATTCATTTAACGCATCAGCCGCACCAATTATTACACACTGATCTGCAATCAACTAAAGACTTTTGAAACACCTCTTAATATAGAATGTACAAAATAAAATCTCCATTAATCGGCTAATTTACAAAATATAATCCTTTCAGATTTCTTTTGGGAGATATAATTAAATATCGACTTCTCTTTAGAACCAATTAAGAACTGCAAGGTCATCAGCGCCCGCAGAGAACTGAGTTTAACGGATTAATAACTGCTTGACACTAGAGGGCGCTGTTTGATTCACAGTAACACCGAGATGCGCAAATTACTTTTTTCCCAGGTGCCATGCCGTTTCTTGTCATTGTCCTTTGATCACATTTTATGGTATATTAACCAGTATAATAATAAATCCCACAGCAAATAAATAAATAAATAAATAAATCTTAAGGGAGGATGTATGACTGTATATATATATATATATGTCCATTGTTATGCAATAAAATATGCCGATTATTTCATGCATACCTACAATTTGCAATCATTAGCACTAAATTAAATTCAATTGAGGACTTAATTGTACAATTTGCTTAATTTCTGGATAGTTCACTAAATTAGTCATGTTTGTAAATGACCCGGCAGATCCTGTAGGGTAGATCTAACCACCCGTGTAGATGTCTTTGGATAACACATATGTAGATAAACATAATTAGGGTGTCTCACTTTAATGGAGTAATATCATGCGCCAGTTCGGACAGAAACGAAAATGTCCTAAACTGTTTGACCTTTGGCAGCCTGGGGGGGGGTCAGAGGTAAACTCACTTGACCTCCTGCTTCCTTAGTGGTCCTCGCTATTGCCTTTCCTTCAGCATGTACACGCTGCATGTAAGAAGCACCACTTGCAGTCACCATCATACACAGGCCAGCACCGACACACACCTGTGTGTTTACGACCCCAGGACACACACACACACACACACATACATGCACATCAGTCAGGCTTGTCAGGTGAGGCCGTTGTCTTTCTGGGATTCATCAAGGTCTCCTTGACTGCCCCCCCCCCCCTCCTACATGCTCTTACACGTACAAACATACCTAGTGGAGTGTTATTCTTTGTGTGTTTTGTGTATTGCCCACCCATCTAGACACACACACACGGACACATCCTCCATGCAATCATGCAAAGGCTGGAAAGAAACAGAATCATAATTATCATCATTTAAGAATTAAAGCAGACGTGACTTACTCCTTATCAAATTTTATTTTGTGTTGGAGAAAAAGAAAAAAAAATCAATTTAATTCCTTCTCATTAATAACAATTAGATTCAGCTTTGCCGGCCATTTTTTTCAGCTCATATCCCATCTGTGTGGCTAGAAGTGGTTCCCCTCCTCCAGTCCCTCACTGTCATCCATCCGCTCCCAGCCGTCAACCTCTGATCTCAGCCAGGTTCAGCTGCAGGTCAGTAGTGGAGAGGGGAGGGGGACATGCGGGAAGGGGGGGTGGGGTTTGCTGCTGCTGGCTTCCTCCTTCAGCGGCAGACCCAGCTGCCACTGCCATGGCAACAACGTCAGACGGCTCTGACGTCTGGAGACAGAGCCTGAGCCGCAAATGGAACACTCCAGTAACCTCGCTCCTATCTCACGTTTCCCTCGGCATCTTTGTATGCTCACTGATAACTACGTCTCCCGTGACCGTACCACATTCACCTTATGCCTTTATACGTTTATAGTGAACAACACAGCAATGTATACAAGCCTGTATTTTAAGCAATTAGTTCATATTGTGCACATAAATCCAGCAGTTTCAACCTTTAAAATGTATAAGATCATCATATCCCAGTCATATAAAAATTTAAATATACATTTTATTGTATTATAGATGCTAAGTCTGGAATGTCAGTGTGTAGAATTTCATTAGCAGAATTACACACCCTCATACGTTTCTAACTCTGCACCTGAGTATAAATATCTACATAACAGCAGGTAGAAAGTAACTGGAAACTCATGCAATATTGCTCTAAAGTTGAACACATAATTGCAAGTAATAGTCAATACATCATTTAATAAAGTAGAATAATGAGTTTAAGCTTAAAATTCCAAGGCTAGATATTGTGATGTGATCGTCCTTAAATGTGTGACGGTTTTCTATTACAACGGGAGGTGCTGCATGAAATTTACTTAGGGACTGCGAGAATGCGCAGTATTCGACCGCCGTCTGCACGTTTTCTCTGTGTGTGTGTGTGTCTGTGTGTGTGTGTAGAGCCGAGGTTAAGAGAAGGACAGGATTGGGGAGGCGTGCAGGAGCTGAGCCGCGGTCTCCTCCAGGTGCCGAGTCGGTGCACAGGCACGTCCGTCGGCAGCCTTGGGGCCCTCCGCTCATCCAGGTGGAGGCTACAGGAAAAGGATGGAAGACACAGCGGCTCCCTATTAATCATAGTTCACGGTCCGACCCCTCCTCCTATGAAAGACACAAATGGGGCTACTGGGGTCCCGTAAAGTCGTTTGGATTCAGCTCAGGATTTCAATCAGTGCCCTTTGTTCTCAAAACGCCTTTTAAAATAGCAATATTATACCACGCTAAGGACCCCTAAACACACATAACCCATTTTGACCTCCACCCCTGTACTTTAAAACTGCTCAGTTAGTATGCAAATATATAAAAAATATATCAGCAAATCTTTGCTGCATAGGCCATGTACGGCTTGTTACCTACAAAGAAAAAAATCGAAAACCTCATATATTTTCTTAGTGACACACTGAGTAATTGCGTTCTTATAATTGTATTTAATGCAAAATTAAACTACTCGGTTCATTTCAACCTGTCTGCCAGCGAAGGATATGGTTACAGGGTCGCTCAGGTTGCCCATATCGCACGGTCAATACACCGATAGGGGGCGCTGCCTGCCCGAAACAAGGAGCGCCAGGCTGATGCGTATGATGGGATCTGTAGTCTATCTATGAACTACACGCCCCACAATGCAAGGGCCGCTTTGTTGCCGGAAAGTCCTTTACCAAGATGCACGAAAGCAATGTGGAGAGGTAGGCTGCGGTGGTATTTAAATTGGTAACATGGGGAAAAGCCGAGCTGCTCAATTTACCCTCGCTGGTTTATTGTCAAGATGAGGTTTTTGTGCCGGATGAACCCGTGCGGGTTTCAACCGTGGCTGTTGACACCCCATCCGCGGTCCATTCTCATTAAAATAAATCATTGAATTGCATTGTGGAACTAACCTATTTGGGAAGATGGGTGTTTAATTGGGATGTAAGCAATACGCGAAAAAGTTCGGTTTCATCGACACGGAAATCGAGAAAAGGTTTGATATACAAATAGTTTCTAGATTTAGATGTAGACGAAAATGCTCCAAAGTTATCGGGATTTACTACTGGGCAACAAGGTTCTCTGTAATGTAATATGGTTTAGTCTGAATTTCTTTTTATTTTTAGCTAAATAATCTTGATCAGGTTCAATTTATGTCGACTGACTGGAAAGAAGAATGGTCGATTTAACAGAAACGCACCCATATCGATATTTACATTTTGCACGGTAGTGCAACATTTTTCAGACGATTTCGTCATCTTATTGTATTTAGATTGAAAAGCAGTTTGAGTTTGTTTTACATGTAATTGTGGCATGATTATTTACGTACACTAGTTCCGATAGCGTGTCAGGCAAAGAACTGCCTCATTTTAACGACTTTTTTACAGTGCAATATACATTAAACAACCAACAGAGGAGGTGGAGGTTTCTTTTATATTATAAATCCCGCTCTATATTAAAACAGATGTGGCCGTCACACAACTTAATCTCAGTCCTCAGTGCACATCGCACCCCTGGTTGTTTAAACATATACTTGATTTTTATGGATGTTAGTGGCCAAGGGGATTAAAATACCGGTGACTTCAAAGGAATAATATAAGGCTGCACACATTGATTAACTGGTGCATAGTTTTTTAGTGAAAAAAAAACATCTTCAGGCTGGTCAGCGCATGATTTTTGCCTTGGCCTCTGAATGTTTTTGATAAGATTGAAAATCGACTCCTGAAGTTCACTCTCAAAAAAAATATATTTTTACATAAAAATGTATAAAACATGAAAATACATAAAATAGACAAAATGTGGTGTCAATGATAAGTTGTGCGAGTAAAATAAAAATTGAACTACAATTTAAAATATAATTTCTTGTACTCCTATCTGCAGCTCACCGGCTAAAGATGGCCGTGCGGATCTGGAAGCGGAGGTGCGGGCCAGGGGTGATATACAGCCCTTGGAGCCGGATGGTTCGGACGTGGGGTCACACTTCCTGCAGGTGGAGCTGGAGCTGAACGTCCGGCTGAGGCAGCTGACGTTTTCGGAGCCTGTGCAGTACACGTACAACCCGCTGGAGTACGCGTGGAACACACACCGCAACTACGTCAGCACCTACTGCCATGGCAACCAGAGCGTCCTGTTCTTGGGCATGAATCCAGGGCCCTTCGGAATGGCACAGAGCGGGGTGAGCCAGTGTGCTGGGTGGCTGGCTGCCCCCTCCAGCACTCATTTCGGAAAGGCGCAGATGCAACACAGAAAGCTGAGTTGGGACAGGAGAACACGAGCCCCCTCATTTTCATTGACAGATCACACACACACACACACACACACACACACACACACACAGAGGCCCACGTGTGCCGTACAGCCTTGGCCAAAGAGTTCAAAGGTTGTTAGATCAGCAAAACAAATGAGTCAATAAAAGGACTCGGATTGGTCCCGAGCGACGAATCCATCTCCGCCATGACTGACAGGTCTGTCGATGACTTCAGGTGAAGTAATACTGTGGCATTTGGGAGATTGGGGGAGTGGGGGCTGATGACAGCAACAGAAGTAGTGTATTATGGTTAAAAGGAGTGGTTCCCTCTAGGGTATGTGGCATGATGTCAATTCCTCTGATGCTTCCTGTCAATCAAGGCCAGGACCAATTAGAAGTAGAATAAATAATGTAAGAGGAGGGGGGAAAAATAGTCTGACTTCTGCACTTACTTTATACAGTTATCCAGGGGCAGGCTGATGTCTTTCTTTGCTGCTCTCCGTTCCCTTGCCTGTAAGGCTGAATTCCCAACGCAAACAAAAAATGTGAAAATGTGGAAAACAAACCCCAGCTTTGCACTTAGTTTCTGAAGGCGAATAGTGTTATTACCGCTACATTAAATATATTCCATATCATCTTGGTCATATGGTATGTTTATGTAAAACGTGTGGCTGGTTGGTCTGTCCTGTGAAGACTGTCAGTAAATGTTTTCTCTCTCTGGGTTGTTTAATTTTCCTTGTGCTGGTCTCCTGGGTGCACCATATGGATGGATGGATTTTCAGAACATTCCCCCAGATGTATGCTCAGAATTGTTAAAATTTACATTCCTGACAAGCGGCCTTGTTTTGTGGCATCGGTCCAGTTCAGCGTTTCAGTTCATTTGTCCAGCAAAATCCCCGTTTCCTTCAAGGGAGCAAACATTTAAGGACATAAATACATGACAGGGGAATGGGAAGAAGGAATGGAGATTATATTTGGGGGCATGAGTTTAATACAACAGTGGAGAGGAATAAAAACTAAATTCCACTGTTTTGGCATCGGAAAACACAATGGGAAACATAACAGACATTGGGGTCAGGCTTCAAGGGAAACACAGATATTCATTTTATAAGATCCATAGTAAGACCCAGATGAATAACCTGACTTTTCATTGCTCTGTCTTTCATACTTCCACTTGCCATTCATAATTAATATTGAACAATGACATTCAAGTATTATATAAATTTTCATTAAATACTATGACACTAATCATTTCCATCTATTGGAAAATTATTCAAAATTTACATAGTATCTTTTACTAGCTTTTTACTAGACATCTACACATTGTACTACGTTCATCCTTAAAACATTATGTTTAGCAAAACATTTGTGAAATGATCTTGTTGGGTTAGTCACATTATTTTATGATCAGAATTTGTCATATTGATCTCATCTGATTGGTTAATTCCCCCTTTGTGTCACTTTCTTCTGCAATCTAGGTTCCTTTTGGGGAAGTGAGCTTTGTCCGTGATTGGCTGAAAATCACTGGAGAGGTGGGCCGTCCACCTGAGGAGCACCCGAAGAGGCGAATCGTGGGGCTGTCTTGCACACGGAGAGAAGTGAGCGGAGCTCGGTTCTGGGGACTCTTCCGTAAACTGTGCGAGGAGCCTCACGTGTTCTTCAAACACTGTTTTGTGCACAACCTGTGTCCCCTGATGTTTGTGAGCGGCAGTGGCAAAAACCTGACACCGCCCGAGCTGCCGGCAGCTGTGCGTGACGCTCTGCTGGCCCGGTGTGATGACGCCCTATGCCAGGTGGTGCAGGTGTTGGGTGTCACCACGGTGATCGGCGTGGGGAAGGTCGCCGAGCAGCGTGCCAGGCGAGCGCTAGCAGCAGCTGGCCTGCAGGTACGTGTTGTGGGACTCATGCACCCCTCACCCCGTAACCCCACGGCTAACAGGGACTGGGAGGGCGTGGCCATAGCCAGGTTAGCAGAATTGGACATCATGAAGCTGCTTACTCCATAGTGCCCTCCATTTGCGTGGAAGACTCAATCACTTAAATGCTACTGCTGGAGTCCCATCTAATTGGAGCAAGCCGTTGGCACCCTAGAGCCAATATCTCCATGCTTCTTTTAGTCTGTGCTCTATGGATGGACTTACAGGTTCCATGCGTTGTCACTGTTCCTGCCATGAGTTGGTGTTGAGTGTCCTGGCTGAGCCTTTACGTCCCGTAACATCACGTCAACAGATCTGCAAACTTATTGGGATCAGACCTTAACCGCGGTCATTTTTAGCAAATCAAAAAACAAGTCTCTTGGGGCCTAATTTCTGTTTGGGCCTTCAGCATATCAGCATACCTCAAGGACACTTTGTAGAGTCCACAGAGCTAGTTAGCTAACATACTACGTTCATTTTCAAAGAGTAGTTTCTTTGCTCTTACCTATATGGAGAGGAATTCCTCCCAAAAAAGCTGTTTAGGTTTTTTTCCATCCATACAGTTCAAAAGGAAACTGTATTGAACCTCAGTAACAAATGATTTATATGTCCGCAAACTGTCTTTCTGCCCTTACTGGCACCATTCACATTCACTCATGCTTGTCCTGTCGAGATGTGTTCACTGTTTAAACGGCCAACCTTTTTGTGGTACCGGAACGGGAATGGTGCTATTAACCTTTGGGATTTCTGATCCTTGTCTGTGATGCTCTCAAATGTCTTAGAAAGGGACAGAAAAGGAGGTACCATCTGAATGTTGTGCTTCTCGTACCAGGAAAACAAGTGAGAAAGTGATCATTTTATTACTTGTTAGAAGTAAACATTGGGTGTCAATTCTTATTACGCAGGGCATAAAAAGGGAGAAGAAACAACAGCGTATTTGTGGTTTAAGAAAAATCCAACATGTGCTGTAGATAGAAAAAAAAACATTGCATATAAATTAGACCAATTCATCTCCAGTCAGGCAGGTAGGAAATACTAAAGATAAAAGCACTGGACAGTAAATAGCATTATAATCCTTTGTTTCACAATAGATCCTTTGTTTCAGCTCAGGTAATTTTTTTCTATGTGTGAACCATCTGCATGGGCCAGAGCTGGTCCCTCTTCAGTTTTGTATTATGTGTCCAGGAATTAAGCTCTGTCTTGAATTCAGTAATTGGGTTTCTTAATAAAGGATACTGGAATGTGTGCTGTATTTACAATGGATGCATTAAAACAATTTTAATATATGCTAAAGACGTCGATTGATGTGTTTTGTTTTGGGGGAGTTAAAATCGTGTGAATCTGACGGAGTCACTTGGCAGTGCTCTGCTGCGCATTTTCCCTTCGTCGGCGCATTTTCTGCTGGTTTATGCCTGGAAGGATGAAGGAAACGGGGACAAAGGGCTGAGGGAGAGCAAGAGCCGCGCGGCGCGAGTGTCCTGCCTGGCAGCATGCGGGCCTCGCCGTTCCACACCATGAGGTACAGAGGCAGCCGGCTCTCCCAGGCAGGGCGTGCGATGAAGCGGGACTGTCTGCAGCCCCCGCCCCCACCCACCAGCGCCCCTCACGGCACTGCAGACGAACACAGCCAGGCCTCAGTAATGACTCCCATTGCTCTCTGTGCCGTGTTATTAATTAGCTCAATGATCCTTGCCGACGGAACCCGGACTGTGAGTTAGAATCCCCGCCATCGCCCCCCACCCCAGCAGCAAAACACGCCCGGGCCGGCAAACCCGCGCTTGGGGAGACACTGGGACGCCATCCCACTAGCAGGGAGGGCAATGGCGCGAGACAGGAGGGAGCGGGGTCCGGGGCAGGGGGAGCGAAGTCCGGGGCGGGGGGAG
>JABFDZ020000090.1:1572264-1594118 GCA_019775955.2 Pollimyrus isidori | reverse complement strand
GCGGGGTCCTGGGCGGGGCCTGTAGCCTCTGCGCGGGTCGCCGGCTGCGTCGGCCTTGCGGCAGGAAAGCTCTGCGTGCAGCACAGCGGTCACATGGCTCACGCTGCTGTCATGGCCGTCTTTGCGACACGGGAGAGCCCAGCTGTGCCACGCCATCGTCAGAATAGAAAAGGCAAAGAAAAGAGCAGATAATTCAGCCGTTTTCCACATTGGTACTAATTATGGCTGATAGATTATGTTTTTTTATATACAGAGTAAATATAGACATGCACACAAATACATGGGGACAGATAAACAAGCAGACATGAGCCTCTGAAAACAGCCAGCTCTGTGTTAATAAGGCAGCCTGTCTTTGTACAGTGGTCTGCTGTGGCATATGGCATAGCCAGTTTTCCTCTACCAGCTTCCTTGTCCTCTGTGAGGGCAGCAGGAGGTGACCTCTGACCCCTGAAGTTGCAAACACACACTGGCATTTCCGGTCCAGCTAACCCCTCCCCTTCATGGCCAGGTGCCTCCGGCTGGCACGCCGTGCCTATCTGCCGCCTCGCGTTCGGTCTGCTCGGCCTTGGCAGGCACCGTGGACCACGGGCGTCCGGACGCCTGCCCGCGTTTCCATGGCGACAACTGGGCACGGAGTAATTATTGATTAGGTGGCAGGTGACCTGCCGATGACCCTGCGCTGCGTGCAAGTAAAGGACAGGGAGTTAGGGGGCGCCACCTGCCTGTCAGAGCTATCAATACTGTGATGAATGGAGGCGACCGTTATTAAGGCAGAATTAGAGCAGAGAGGGGGCTTGGGGGGGTAACGGGGTGTGTGTGTGTGGGGAGGGGGTGCTGATAAATGATGGTGCAAGCAGCTCCTCTGTGGAGGCTGGGGAGCTGGATGGTACAGACCTGGTATTATTGCTCTTTATTATTGTGAAGGGTCCCCATGACATCAGGGAACAGAGAGGTGCTTAAGGTGGGGCCAATATTCTGCATTGCCCCCCCTTCCATACGCGTTTGGGCAGGTCTGTCTCTTTGTGTTCGCCGGCCGCTCCTTTTGATCTCGACCTGGGAAAATCTCCCCCATAAACGGATGCACAGTTTCCTTTGTAGAAGCACGATTTCCTCGGATTAGTTTTCTGGTTAATGAAAACCCATTAACTTACAATATTTTTATTCAGGGTAACAAAGAAAACAAGCTAAATGAGGAAATAGCTGGAGGCAAAAATCTGGAGGAAAAATGCGACAAAACGTAACGGTCATACTAAGAAATATTTTAATGCGAACAAGCTAAGGAAAATGAATCTTTTGGGTTGTTTTTAAAACGTTTTCTCATTAGTGGATAAAAATGTAAGGGAGGTAATGATGTACCTTCTAAAGGTGGAAGTGGTACAAATAGATGTGTTTTGGGGATTCATTAATAAAAACTCCAGTGCAGCGCTGGATCCGGCATGAATACAAATGGGGCTCCGGGAAGCAGGTAAATTATGGTATTTTTGAGCTGTGAACTGTACTAATCACCTCCTGGTTTTTTTTTCACCTGGCAGTCTATTCATTGGTATTTTCGTTAACGTCACTGCCAGCTCCCGACTGCACTGTTTTCGTCACGCCACAGGGATCATTTACCATGGAAACAAGCCACTCAAACCAATCCCCTTCCATCGCCTGTCATCCTCGTCCTCACGTATCTGCCTGTATTCCAGGGTTCCCATCTGGTGCTGTTAAATTGTCTGTTTTTGCACCATTTTCCTGGAAAAAAAAAACTGGCACATTTCAGGTTTTGGGCATGGATTTTAATTTCTGCCTCAGCATATGATTGATGTGTGTACCTAATCCCTTTTCATGGCATATAGTCTAAATAATTTATATTTAATTTCTCAGCACTAGCTCAATAATAAGGTTCAGACTGACAGGGCATTTTCTGTACCAGGGGTTATTACTATAATGTCATAGTTCATGACCTGCATTGCTACTAACTAAATTTTCAATTATTCTTCACAATTATTTTTTCAGAATCTGCATGCTGTGTGAATCTGTCTATCTAACTGGCCTCTTTTAACCTCTTTTGGGGGCCTAGTGTTGCTCAGCTGTCCCTGTTGCTGGAGAGAAGCTGCCTTATTTTCAGCAAGCAGAGTGATTGCGGTCCACCTCGGCTACGGTGCGACCTGCTTGTGTGACCATGAGCCCCGAGTGAAGCGGGCGTCACCTCTGCTGGCGGCCAGGAGAGCTGTCATCTTCGCAGACATCTCTCCTCCAGACAGCCATTCTCATTCATCTGCTTTGTGCTCAGCGAGCCGCTTCTCGCAGGGATGCTGTAGGCGTGACGCTTCATGAAGCTCACACTCGCTGGTAGTAAAGTGTACCTGCTTGTTAACATGAGTATGGCTGAATCCCACAGACAGACAATGAGATGAGAGCTTCGGTTCCTTCTTGATTCTTGATGTAAGTGATTTTGAATGTGACTGTGGGTGCCAGACATGTTGGTTCAGACATCTGACACGCTGTAGTGCTGCTGTTTCCAGACCACGGCCATCATGGTGGGACACCTCCAAAGGCTTGGGGTTCGAGTCCTGCCTGTGTGGGTGGAGCCTGCATGTCCTCCCCATGTTACGTGGTTTACCTCTGGGGACTCTGCTTTCTCTCACACATCAAAGACATCCAGTTAAGCTAATTGGCATCTCTGTATTGCCCATAGTGTGTGATTGCGCGTGTGTGGACGGAGGTGCCCTGTGATGGACTGCCATCCTGTTTGGGGTGTAGCCCAGCCTTTTGTCCTATGCTGCCAGACTCAAGCCCCCCTCCCCTTATGAACATGACCAGGGTAAGTGGTTAGAAGATGGATGGATGGTACAATAACACCTTGTTAACGAGAGAGGTCAGGGGGGAATGGCCAGATTCATTACATCTAACAGGAAAGCCACAAGTAGAGAACTATAACCTCAGAAGAACAGTAGTGTGCAGAATGGCTTTGACATGCAACATACCTTTGGAGTAGTTCTGGAGGAAAAAGTAGGTTCTACCTGGTGTAACCTGGCTAACTAGGTGTACCTAATAAAGTGGCCATTGAACTAGTTTGCGTTGCTATTTTATCTATAAAGGAAAGTGAAAGTAATTAATAAATAGCTAAAATTGAGTGACTTGTATTGACAAATGCACACGCATATACACCACCTGTATGTATTCCTGATTGGAAAATTTTGTGTGTGTGTGTGTGTATATATATCTATCTATATATATATATACACACACACAAATATGTTTTATAGATTATATCAGCTTGCCATAAAGGTTCTGATTAAAGCATCACTGCTTCGGTGCCTATGGATAAGGTGCCAACATAGTGTGGCTTTCGTGAATGTAGACCATGAGATTTGGCCAATATATTTATGTATATTTGTCCGTTGGCCCATATTTTTCCCCAGATATATACTTGACAGTCTTAATTCACAACAGATTTCAAGGTGACTATTAATTGCACGTTTGATAAGGTTGCATGTGTGATGAATGCGGTAGTTCGTCTCGCCCAGACAATAAGAGATAAATGAACGGGCGCCCATTCAGTTGAATCACGTGTCCGGGGTACGTGGAGAATGCAGAACAAAGACCCTGGGTGTCCGTCTGCCGGTTCGCCGAGGTCTCAGCCCGGTGATCAGGAAGCGCTTCCAGATTAATTGATTGCCCACCTTTTTCCTTTTTAAACAACATCACTGCAGTCTTTAAACTGCCCTGACGTGTCGTTTTGTGCCGTAGTCGATCAGTCACGCAGACGCACTCAGAGGTGTGCTCCCGCGCAGCCTTTTGTGCGCGTGCTATCTCTGACGAACACGCGCAGACCCAGGCCGTATATCCTCGCCCATCCTCACTTCCACGTAACCCCCACTTCAAAAAAATAAAACGCTGCTCCAATGAATTAAAGGAAGGAGGTAAAAATGACAGCGGGGTTTATTGACTAAACATTACCCTGACATTATCGGATGATAGGAGATTTATTTATGAGCTGCCCGTAAAGACAGCGGGCCTGAATTATGTGTGAACCGGCTGAGGCACAAAAACCCTGCGTGGGACTGATACCGGCCGGAGCAGCAGACGGAGGTGGAATAGCCGAATTCACGGACCGTATACCTGGCGATGCTCAAACCCATGTTTCTAAATGAATTAGTAAGTGAAATCAGCTCAGATCAAAGGAACCGGCTCTGGCTGCTGCACATTAATGTGTAAGAGTCTGAAAATGATTTGTTTACATTTGTGGAAGAGACATTTAAGGGATAAATGCAATGCCGTTTGTAGAGGTCTATGTTTGCTTTTCATGCTCATTCTCCAGTTTACTAAATATTATGATTAATGGCTGCCTGTGATCTGCGATTGCCGAAGGCCATGGACAAAGGTATTAACATGCTGTGATCTGCCAGAGCTTTCATAAGGGTAAGCATACATAATCTGAAGTATGACCCTACAAATAGAATAAGTGTGTATTTTTTTTCTCCTCGTATGTGCATCCCTCCTGCCCCCAATCCATCTTTCTTAGGGCTCAACTAGGTCAACAAACAAAAAGAAATTATGCTGGGCAGCTGCCATTAGAGAGTGGGTAATTAGAGTGTGGTGTGGACAGCTTCGTTTTAAATAGGTAGTAAAAGCCTCTTCCATCATGCCATGCAGATGACACCCTGCAACCACGGTGCTGAAGATGACCTGAGGGGAAGGCACAGCCTTATGTGGAAATTTAATTGACCGGATTGGCTAGTAACAAGCTTTTTTCTTTTTTTAATTCGCTGGGGTCAGCCATTCAGCGAGGATGACCGGCCAATGACCTTGGAGCACTTGACGTATGGGCAGGTTTGGGTCACTTCTTGCTGCTACGGAGAAAACCATGGGATCCAAAGGGCAGGCAGGAGCTTAAATATGAGGAGCAGGGAGAGGGAGGATGGAAAGCAGGCGTGGATTTGAAACAAGGGTCACCTCCCTGTAAAAAGGGAAAAGGATACTTCCAATAAAGTCGACAACAACATCTGGTTTTCAATGATTGCTTGTCGCCCTGTACAGAGTGCATTCACATGCCAAAGGCAGTTGTGAGTCAGTGGTCCACCTGTGCAGCACATCTCTGGACGTGAACATAGGGAGAACGTGCAGATGCCTCTCACACGCAGCTGGTTCCAGATTCAAGCCCCCCCCGAGCCACCGTGCCTCCTCTTGAGAAAATGTCCTTTTTTGAAATCCTCGGTGGAGGCAAGATTGGGAAGGTCATGCTGCTTGTGCAGTGAATAGGAGGTTAAGTTCATGAACTGGGCTTTTATTCAGCCTGGGGGCTAATGGCAGGCCAGGGCACAAAGACCTGTGTGGCAGACGCAGAGCACTGGAGAATTCTGCTTCTATCTCCCATTTCTGTTTCTCTCTTTCTCTCCCTCCCACATTCTCTGCCTCTGGCCTGCTGCAGGGTCATTATTACAGTCTCCTCCAGGGTGGATCGAGAGTTCACCTTGAATAAGAAACCAGAGTTCTGTTGTGCTTATTTACGTACTCAGTGCATCGGCCAGTATGTGGAGATCTTCAGGATGACAACTTAATTGAAACTGATACATAAATTAAGGCTACTTATTCAGTCCTCACACAACAAAAGACACTTGAATAACGTGGATTCCTTGTTGAGAAATTCGACCCGCAGTGCGGCATCTGAAACTAGCGTGATCCTTCTTTGAAGGGAGAAGCGTCTAGGGCATTATACTGCAGCATCAGCGGCCAGAGACAGCATTTACTTTTGGCTCCGCCTCCTCATCAGTCCGCCGGGGGGGCTTATATGAAGCAATCGATTCATGACACAAAGGTCAAACTTGCAGACTGCAGGTCACTAAACAGTCATTTTGCTCATCTTATCCTTTAACACAATTAAATCTCTTTGGTAAGAATGAATAACAATCATTTTTTAAGTCTTCATAAATGTCTCCAGCCAGCCCTTCCTGTGTCTGACCTCTTGCTTTTTTATGTCCAAGCAGAATTACCCTGCAGCTGGAGTTGCTGATTACAGCTGTTTGCTTGACACACAGAAATATGCTGAGGCCACAAGACGTCACCTAGCATCCCCTGTTAGGTGAAGAGAACCAGCCTCAAGCAGATACTCTTACTTCTGCTGCCCCAAGGTCTAGTTTTTTTTTTTTAATGAAAGTTTCCCTGAAGGCATCCTATTTATTGTTATTGAATAATTTCACTTCATGTTATCGAAGTTCATAATAATATTAATAATGTGTTCATCAATAATAATGTGAGGCATCAGTAAATAAGAATGTAAAGCCCAATGGAAATGCTAATATAAATGCATGAAATAAATTTCATTATGCATAATTAATATGTCTTGTGTGTATGAGTCTTCTTCCCACTAATGCGCCCGTTTCTTTTGCAGCAGACGGGATAGGAAGCATCTTTGTACGTGGCTGAGGCCGCACCCCCACGTACCTGCACGCATTTCAGCTGCAGAGGTCATCCGCTGACTTACAGAGAACCTCAAACGTGTCACAGAACTGAAAACAACGCCTTAAGCGCATGCCAAAGAGAGCCATGTTGGTTCTAAGGATCTAAGACAGATGTGAGGTTTGTTTTTTCTTTGTTTAGCTTCGTTCAGTAAACAGCCTGTTGTGAATACAGATGGTCCACCCAGCAAGACTGTGATGCTGTGTACTGTGTTAAATCGCAGCGCCATCCAGCAGCCTGTCAAAAGGAAAAACTCACCATACAACCATAGCAGAATTTTTTTTGTGGCCAACGCTGACTGGTTTGTCACACCTGTAGGGCAACTGCGTTACACCCATAATCCTTTTTAATCCACACAAAACTGTGCTTTGGGCCAGTGAGAGAGCTGCTGCCCAGCAAGGACATCAGAACCCAGGCCAAAGCCATGGTCTCTGGGCATTTTCAGCAAACTCCCGGTGCGGCACAGTGCCACCCAAGCCAGAACCATGGCATCAATCCAGCACTTACAAGCTTATAAATATGGTTTAGCTTTGGCTTCAGGTTCTGATTTAATCATTGTACCTTATCTGTGTTTCTATCCGCACATTTACACTATTCGGAGGATGTTGGGGTAATGAAAAAATGCAGTACACAATAAAAATATTTGAACATGGCTTTATTTCTGAAACAATATCATTCATGTGATCAAATTTAGGGTACAACACAACATTAATGTTGCTATTCTGTCAGATGATCATAACTGTCTGGTATAGAAGTATAGTTTAAAGATAAGAGACTGTCACCTCATCTTCAAACTGGCCATATATTTATACTAGACGAAAAATGAACACAGGTTTACATTTCTGCATGAGGATCAATGCATATATTTTAATCCTTACTAGCAAGAACAGACAAATCAACAAGGATAAAAAATTATTGTCTAGGCTCACTGGCCTCGCTAATATAATAAACTTTTGCTTTGAGATTCTATGATAATGGAATAACACTCACTGAATTTTCACATGTAACCTACAGGCAGCCCCATTCAGGTGATTTCTGATGGCACATCACCTGGACCAAAACACCTAATGCTTTAATGCTCACTGTACTACTGAACATGACGACGGATGACTCGTGTGAATGCACTGCACTGAGTATTTTGTGATTAACTGTGATTCAGTGCATAGTTATGATGATGGATATTTGTGCAAGGTAAATTTTAAAAGTGCATAGAAAATGGAGCCAGAAATCTAAAGTAAACAGAACGGCAAAATGAAAAGAAAAATCGGTGCTGAATCATTAGATCAGAAAATAGGCGGAAACTGCCATTGCTGACAAGGTGCAGCATAGAGTGAGCAGTACGGCGATGGCCGTCCGGGAGACGGTATGCGAGGACCGCAGAGGATGATGGGACAGGCCGCCTGAAAAACCATTCCAGCTTTGCACTTCATTACAAAGGTGATGCCATTGTTAGCCCAAGCCTCCAGTGTCCTTCACCTATTCCACTGATTTCACAAAGAAACTGTTTTCTGTCATACAAAGAACCATGCAGATTACTTGGCCGTATTATCACACAGTTACAGTGACATTATTGACTGTCATTGCCTTGCCTAAATTATCTTTATCGTATTAGCAATTTGCTTTTATTTATCCCCAAATCCCATTCCTGGAAATTTTCAGCATCTTGTTGGCTTGTTGTAATCTATTATATCCCTGGCCTTATAAATGTAGCCTTTTTATTAGGCAAATTTTTTACTTGAAATTGCCATCGCAATAGAGCAATAGGAATATGTGGTTTGAAGCCGCAATCATATACTAGTTATACTACCAAGTTATACTAGTTTGTTCAGGAGTCCTGCAAGTCACAGGCACCTTATGCTGATTTCAGGATTGGGTGACACCCCTTGGTAGGTTTCTTTGCCTTTTGTAATGTGACTTATTGCCCCTGCAGTATAACCCAGCATACCAGATGATCTTAAAGAGTATATCTAAGCATCAATATTAACCCAGCACTTACTTGCTCAATTCCAATGTCTAATTTTTGTGTTATTTACTATTATGAAGGTTTCGCAAAATATACCGATATATCACCGGACAGTCCATCAAGACCGCTTCTCAAGCGTGCGGCTCTGTAGCGCAATGGATAGCGCATTGGACTTCTAGTCTCGTCACTATGAGAAGTGATTCAAAGGTTGTGGGTTCGAGTCCCACCAGAGTCGAAATTTTTCGGCGTATTCAACAAAAACCTGTGAAAAATATAGAAGAAATGTGTCAATTATACATGCATCGCAAATACACAACATGTAGGGCATACTAACCTAATATCTGAAACTACGGTGTCGCAATTCCATCCGGTAACGCAATTATTTGGAAAATTGCCTTGCTGAAAAGGCCAACAGTAATAGTGTCTTAAATATAATCAATAAATATTATTTAAACGTGTACTCCAGCAACACAGAATTAAAACACACGCCAACATCCAAAGAATTGTTTTAAAACCGTTTAACATATGCACGCTAGTTACCGAATTATTTGACGTACGAGTTTTTAAAACTGAGAGAAACGCCTTCGTTTATGTTAGTTATTCTGTTCTGAATAAACATCCATTAAATATGTCCCGAAGTGAACAACCCTATTTCCTAAAACACCGAAAAGCCGAACGCAAAAGCGAAAGAAAACCATGTGCCCAGGGCAACGTGCTCGTTCTGGAGAGGCGTGAGAGTGCACGACTGGGCATCAGTGGAGCTCGTTTACGGTCTTCTTTATGGTTGCCGATCTTTATACAGACACTTCCGCATAATCATGTGTTCTAATCTGATCGTTTTATAATATTTTATATTATTGTAATTATATTACTACAAGTAACTCATAGAAAGTATTGTCCCGTTGCAGCAAAACATTTGCGTGAATTCCAGAATAAAACGGGTTAAAAAATCCAGTTAAATAATCTTATTGGCTTTAAGAGTGCCGCTGCTTGTATGTAAAATGACAAATTGCATAGCGCTTCATGGTTAGAATGAACAAACCATTTAATCAACTCCAGTCTTCTTTAATATATACTTTTTAGCCATAAATACCATGTATACGTACTTTTGAGAAACTCGAAAATTATTAAGATTAGGCTACTCATTTAATAGTTGTGTAACTTTTTGTTGTACAAAACTAATCAGACAGGACTATTGACACGTGTTGCCTGGTACATGTGCTTCGAGGTGCAAGTGATTAGATGTCTAATAGATGGCATTTTCTTTGCAATGACGTGAGTCATTACGCTGGGCGTCAGACAAAGATGTATGACACATATCAGACAGTGTCCGGAGTAGTTCGTAAACTTGTTTCATCTTAATATGAAACATCTTAAAATGTTTTGCCATAGGCTGTTCGATACAAGATCCTCAAACTGCAGGGTACCACTACGTCTAGTGGATAGCGGAATGTTGTTCAGATGTACTCCATAATATGATGTTTATTATTTTTCATATTTTGACTAGCCGTTTTGCATCTTTTTAAATGTTAGATTAAACTATTTAAATGCATTTATTCTATGATTCTGGTATTCGAATGAATATAGTGATACCTGTTGTATTATCAATAATTGTCTGTGACTATGCTGTGAAAAGAAATGCATTTATTAGGGCATCTGTTCCTAGGTTTAGTGAACATTCACACAAAAGGGCTTTTCTGTTGGAACAATCAATAATACACTTCGGCCCGGAAACGCAGCCTCAGCATCCCTTCGATTCGCTGGCCAGAGAGGTCTGCTGTCAGTGTTGACAAGCGCATGCTTAAAAATTATGCTTAATCCTTCATTTCAAGAGAGCAGCAGAAGGGCAACGTCCAGGATTAGAGGGACAAATATCCTCTAATTTGTTTGTAAATGCAAGAGACCGAACATCATACGTGCACAGTATTATTAAACCATGATAATTAGATAGCCTGCAAAAATACCGTTAGCAGTTCGACCAGCTCTGATCATGCGATTTAACCCCCCCTCAAAAATGTTTAACTATTAGAAAATTATTACATTAAATAGCCTACTGTAAATCGTAGGTCAGCAGAAAATGCAACAAATAGATCAATTCCAAATAAGTGATATTCCATTGTTTGTTTTATGAAATGTCGCCCTTTAACAATAAATATAAAACATACAGTCAATGGCCGTAACATATATACGGCTGTCACAATCCTTCATCCCGGCCTTTTATATCGATAGACTCGGACCCGAGCCAGTGTGTCTGAGTAAATTAGCCCCCTAGCGTAAAAATCTACATTTTAACAAATGGAAATTATAAGATTAATATGAACGAAATTGATTTTTTTTTATTTGGCTTACACGTGCGCGCTAAATTTCACAAAATATTCTACCAAAATAGCGATACGCAACATTCAGAAATCAAACAATCAAGTAGCAGTTTTCATTAACTACACCAACTAAAATGGCATGAACATTTTGATTAGTTTTATGACTCGGAGACACCTGTTTATGTTACCATTAAAATGGTTTACAGGTGTAAAAGGTGTGTTTTGGTCAAGTCTGTTTTAATATACAATCGTAGAGATACATCAGTCAGCATGCAAACAGTCCGTTTCACGTGAATCTGGCAGTTTTAAGTATCAAAGATACTGGAACGACGTAAGCAGTTGATTGAAAGAGAATACAGCAGTCGCGGAATTTTGTGCAAATGAACACGGACTCTTGATTCACCGAGAGCCAGTGACCGGGTCAGCCTTTTCCCAAGACGAGTCAGAGGTGAAGAGGTGAAAGTTGAACTAGGGAGCGAATTGCATTTGTTAGTCTGATAAGGCTCGTGCATTGTGAGCTTTGAAGGTTTAAAATCCACCTGCCAAAATACATTTAATTATGCAATCACGGTGCATTAATTTGAAAATGACCTAGGCAAACTGTTAAAGCATAATTTCTTGGTATATACTTATTCTTTGGCGAATGTGAGTTTATTTTATGTTCTTTGTCGCTTCTAAAATAGTTCCTATCATTATTACTATGTACGCATATATAATTTGTGATAAATTCCCAACTGGCAAAAATGCATCTAAAATAAATAAAAAATTAAAAAATGACTTTCACCAATATTTTCCATTAGAACATCGAGACATTTCATTAATAGATTTGATATTGCGTTTAACTCTGCTGCTGCTCCTCAGCATTTTAGGGATTTCACTTGGCGGGCAAATACGAAAATTCTACGAATAAGTAAAAAAAAAAATGTTGTCAATCAGCTTTGCTGATATCATTATACGGAAAGAAATCCACACTGATCCTCAGACGTAACGGAATTACAAAAAAAAAAGTACATTTAATATTTCCTTGTGAATTTGTCTAAATCTACTTTTACTGAACTGCTCCAAAGTTTTAAAGGTCCGGGTTGTTTAAAATAACTATCTTAAAATTATCACTTGCGCTTACTTTTCAATATCTTTTTTTCTTGGCATTTCACAGGGAGACACAAAAACAAGCCTACAAGTTAACCCTGTAATAACACAATTGTAAATGATAACATTTCATTTTATTAACGGTAAACTAAATTTAAATGAGATTAATTTATTAAATATGGCTGTAGACGGAATGATAGCATGAGAAAAACCTTGGTTGCTTTCTTGCATTGCATTGTATTACAATAATTTCTTTTGAGAAATCCGAATTTATCAACAAAATTAGCGCTGCACCGCGCTTTCTTCATATTAGATCTACAGTACCTGCTTTACATTGCGTAGCAAACAACCTATAGGCCTACCGGCTACCAATGCTACTTTTTGAGTGACTAACCTTTAATTTGCCGCGTTATATTGCATACCTGTTAGTTTGTGCAGTAAACCGCTAGGTGCCTTCAACACAAAATAAAATTTTATTGTGTATTAAACGACAATGAATGATAATATATAGCCTTTACATAAATCTGACTGCGATAAAGTTAGACTATTATACAAAATTGTAACGGTAAATCGTGTTTATGTAACCAGCATGCTTTGGGCAGCGCTGAATTTAAAAGTGCCACTTTGTTGTTAGAAAACTCTTTTACTGTAAATAACGTGGGAATTAACCCACAGTCCTTCGCAGATATAGATAAAATTGCTTTTTTGTACCATGCGTGGTAAAAATTCAGATACGTAAGTACATGCATCGCGCATGGACAAGAGGTTTGTGTCTTTTGCTGAGAGTATGAGTGTGTGTGTGTGTGTGTGTATATATATAAAACCGATTTTGTAATATGTCTTTTATTTATATATAAAGACATATTACAAAATCAGTAGTACCAAGCTGGAGGACGAATCCAATCAATATTGGATTACAGTACATCGTCATTGATATAGCAATGCTCATTAAATACAAGACAACAATAGCTGCGACATCAAAAGACTTTCATTATCTGATTTGGTGATGGCTATATGAAGGCCCCTTTTGCTTCGGTATGCGAGTTATTTCGCTTATAAAGTATAAAACGTTTTGACAACTGAACTGCAAGACAAAATAATCTTTATAAAATGTCTTATTGACGCAGCCGACAAATATATTAGACGCGAGCAAAATTCACTGTAATAATTTAATATTGACGCTACAGCACGAGCCTGATTCAATAATGTACAGCAGAAGACTAGCTGCTACATAAATGTAATATTAGGTTATTTGGAACTTTTTCATTGTGCCTGCACGATTTTAGAACTTAAATTGTGTGAATCATTCGCCAAGAATTTCAACTGCGGATAAATTAACCCGTACAGGCAGAGAGTTAAAATATATTGGTTTTCAAAGCTTTTCATTTCTTTAGTCTTTCAGAATGACAGAATTAACTACCGATTGTAATAAAAACAGCAAGTATGTATCACCGCAATTCAATTTCAAGGAACTTTAACATCGCTCTGAATTTAATTAAAGTAGTCAGATATTCGTGTAATGCAGTCCATAGTGTGCTGCAGTCGACGGTGTATGAAGAAGTTAAATACGGTATTTACAGAAACCTCCAGAAAGTGCATGTCCCGGTTCATATTATGTAGGCCTATACGGTTAAAATAAAAATGAATAAAATGAAATACAACTGGAAAACTAATTCGTCAGAAATAAAAAAAATGACATTTCTATACAAAAATTCCAAAAATAATCAATTTCATGCATAGAATCGTTTTATTATGTTTAACAGTAGCAAGTATTTCAGTTTTTCGTAGCTCTTAATTTTGTATATTCATTTATGACAAAATAGTGTGTGTATTCGTGCTAGACTAAATTCACTGTCGAACCTCAATGACCTCAATGAAAATAAAGATCACGAAAAGCCTTTTTAATTCAGTTTTTTTTTCTAAAGTTCCACACAGAAGTGAAAATCAACCGCTGAACAAACACAAGACTGACACAGAAAGAATAACATGTCGATGCGCAAAAACTCAATTGCACTGAAACATCCAGCACTGAAAGGAATACAAATGTAAATGACAGATGGCGAGTACAGAATCACTTCGTGAAGCGGACAGAGTTTAAGTGAGTAAGTCTCTGTTTTGCTTCAGAGCGACAAGGCTAGTTCTGGATCAAGTGAAATAAGAATATAATAAATCCGCATGTTAGCATTCAGGAAATGACAGGACACAGCATTACAGCGCTCGATTCCTGCGGAAGGATGTTGCACTATAGAGACAAGTCGAACTTTGGCTACGATTCTCTTTAACTCAACAACTTGACTCATCTTAGAAATCTAAGTGCAAACTGTTTTTAATTAAGGTAGTCAAATGCAATTAATTATTATGCAATTTAATTACGGTGTTTCTCATATTTTCTCTTAATGACCATTAACAGAATTCATATAACAAAATCGTCCTAAATAAATAGAATTAAATAATAAAAGTATTTAGATGTGTGCAGTTATGAATTTAATAAAATCAAGGAGTGCAATGAACGCCAGTTTTCCAGCAGACCTCCGTTTGTAAAGGAGACAATCCTGCAAGGATGTCCTTTGATAAAGGTTTACTTGGAGGAGGGGAGGGGGCCGGAGAGGGGACATTTACCGGCTTATCAATACCACAGACATCCTGGCTACTGTTCGTGGACGGCGAGAACCCAAGCAGGCGGCCTTCTTTTTCCCTTTTCTTTTGTTTCATCCGTCTGTTTTGAAACCAAATCTTTACCTGCGTTTCGTTAAGTTGCATCGCGTTGGCGATCTCCACCCGCCTCGCGCGGGTTAGGTATTTGTTAAAGTGGAATTCCTTCTCCAACTCCGTTAACTGTTTGGTGGTGAAGCTGGTCCTCGGCGCCCCGCTGGCATTTAGTCCATCCTGAGTGATGCTCTTGCCGTGGTCCCTTTCGTTACCGATGCTCAGGCCAAAACACCTCGTTCCGCCGACCTCCGTCAGAGGTTTTCCTGTAACGGAAATCACAATTTACGGTAAATCAATGCATTACGCATATGACCGATGCGTAAACAATTTAAGGAAAAGAAAAAAACACCCACACTAAGAATAACGCTGGCAAGGAGTGTAGATAAATATGACAAGAGCGCGAGATGAATACGAACATAGCACCAGGGTCATAAGAGAAATTACACTGTTATGGGCAAGTTCAATCCATGAGTGACAATCAGGAATATAAAGAAGCAATGGGCTTATCAGTTTAAGTGAGAAAATATGATGTTTGTGGTTAACAAATCCAAACCCGTGAACCTGTCGTGATTCATTTAATGTAGTTACAAGTGTGTATAACGGCTTCAGTCATTCAAACCAAGGCTTCTTGTGGGACAATGGGGAACGAAATAGCACGCCCATGAATTCTCATCACGACGTTTAATGGTGAATTACTCGTTTTTACTGGTTTATTAGTCTAAGTCATAAGATCGCCTCGATTTATTGCCTTTTACATTTAAGACAGTGTAGGCCATGCAAGCAATTTGCTTCAAAACGTTTGACGAAAGGACAAAAAAAAAAACCTCAAGAAAGGTACAAGTTCAACAGGGTCAGAACTTCGCAGTGCTCGCAAGTACTTTCAATTGGTTTAGTTTTCTGTGATCATCAGAAAACTCCGGTATTTAATACCAGTAATGAGTGTATCGTGCAGGACGCAACGGAAGAAGCCGCGGCAAACCGTCATCAGTTACACCCGAATAAAGCGTGTCATTACCCGACATGAACTATGCGTTTCAATACCGGAAATATTTCTTTTCAAATAGGAAGCAGTAAAAAAGAAACACGTCATAAAACATAAATGTTTTGCAGGTTGGCTAATGGTATATTTCATATAGTCTTGAGAAAAAAAGCACCAAAAAACAAAAAAATAAAACTTATAGGCCTATATGTCGTAAATTGATAAAATATCATTTGACGGCATGTTTACACATTTAAAATATGAAGAAATAAACAAACATTGATTTATGAAGTCAATAGGCCTGGTTTCCTATATATAGCCTACCTATGATAGGTGTATGACCGAACAAGTGAAATGAAACAGTAGGCGGCTATAAAATTAAACCAATCACGACAGAGATCCCTGCTTCAGCGGTCATGGCACTTATTGTCTTACGCTGTTCAAACTCTTGACTCTCCGTAAGCAGTAGGGTCATTTCGTCTATACATAATCTCTTAATCGATATAATACATGTTTGCTCTTTATATCGTGTCTATACTTTCAAATTAAACAGTACACTGCAGCGGGCACAGCCACTAACAACACACCTGAGATTGCATATTAAACAGGCTTGGGAACCCTTAATAGGGACATTAAACGCCCAGGTACGACTCATTGTTATTGTAGGCCTACACTTCAGTACTACCATCCGCCCTCCATTTTGTAGACCAAGAAATAATAAGTCGTTTATAATGGGCTGTCATAACATCCAGCATGTGACTGAACAGGTGTTGCCAAAATTTCGTTGCGGGAGATTAATAGGGCAACGCTGCTTTCATTCCTAATAATACAGTTTGGGAACTATATCCGGGTTCTTTAGAACTGTGCACCTGTTACCTTATTCGTCGGGCGCAATTGTGTGTGTTTGTGTGGCGGGAGGGGCACTTCTATTTCCCACAGCACTGATCTGTGCCCCTATTAAACGCATCATTCAGATTTCTGCACGCCATATATAACAAAATAACTATAAGACGCCGAACATATCAACATTAACAATACAGAGACCGAAACTATCATGTCAATTTACCAGTTACGGTCAAACAGGTAATCAAAAATGTAATAATAGCATATTTAAAAAACAGTGAATATCTCAGTTGGGAGAAACGTCAAAGTAAATATTTAGTGACGAAACGCGGGGAAAAGGAACAACTATCGACAGACTTTGGGTCATACATCTGGACTCCATCCCATAGTCATTCAGCTACTGTCAAGATATAATTGAAGAACTGCGCACTGGGAATACACGAGTACAGGGAAAATAATGCGTCTGAATCAATCCTAGCAATAGCAGGAGATACTGCACCAGGGTGTGTAGCCAACTCGTTTCAGAAATATCATTTAAATTCAAGAGACATAAGCTAAGTCTCATGACCAGATGGTAAACAGAGATCAGTTTGTAGCTAATTGACAAAAACACAGAAACAATAACTTCCAAAATCCGATTCAAAGACTTAAGTACAAGATTTAGCCTAAGTGACCCCCCTTTTCTTGCTAATAACGTTTTCAATCGTTTTGTATTTTTTTTTAATGTGCTCATTCGAACGCTTGGTGCATTTATGAATTAAACCGTTTTTATTTCTTCAAACAGTTACTTTAAACGAACCCAATAGAAGTCAAACTTCTAGTGAAAGATACGAAAGGTAAACGATGGTGTCGGGATTTATTTTCTCTGAGATCCTCTTTCTGACAGGGCCCGAACTAAGGCCTTGGCCACCAGCACTCAGGAGATTCGAAAGTAGGCTAGCTAAAATGCATTGTTATTGAATTTGAAAACAGCGTGAACAATACATTTGATCATCTTTAAATGTAATCCTTGAATAAATCACATCTGATATTGAAATCCTAAATGTGCTGACATTACAAGAAATAGAATTGAAAGTATACTGCCTTTCTGCTTTAATTAATAGAAAGGTCTCGGTTAAGGAATGATTATCAATGTATCTTTTCCCAAATTGCTCATCGTTACAAAATCAGCCTCCGCTTATTCTCAATTTCGCCCATTTTGGCTCCAAGCTGGCGAATCCATTATATGCATGTGCGCAAAAGTGGGGAATTATAAGAGTGAAGCAATACCAGGACACCAAAAGCCCATGTGTGTATGTTTGGACTCTGTGTCTTTATGTACTACGTGTCATGTATGACAACACATTTCATCGACATATTTCTTGTTAATCTACTGAAATCGTGATAAACAATAAACTACTTCATGAGAAAGTGGCCGTTTTTTAACTCACCTGTTCTGGGTTGATTTCGCTTTACTTTCATCCACTGGAATGTTTTGCTGATGTAACGGTTTTCATGAAACGGGCTGACACGGTCCTGGTGAAAACTATCCTTAACTGTCAAGGGAATCTTTGTTCCCTCCTGAGAACAGACCTGAGAGTTTGAGTCAAGCAATTCCGGCGCGAAGTCTAGCTCAGAAAAGCTTGCTGGAATTTCCTTAGCCAAATGCAATCTGTGTCCACTTACGTCCAACTCGGGAAAATTAGAGTGAACAGCGGGGTTAGAATAATGGAAGTAAGTCGAAGGGGAGGGGTAGCTCTGATCTTGCGAGAAGGTGCGTGTAGTAGCGCTCCCGGTACTGAAGGGTAGTTGAAGGCTCTCGGACTGCAAGGTGTTGGTAGTATAGGAAAAGCTGTACTGATGAGCGGAGGTCGGGGCGGGAGTAGGGGTGGCGTGGTGAAATTCTGAAACTTGGTGTTGCACGGGGAATTCGGTGCCAACCAGGTGGTTTTCTTCTGCGTTACAACAAATTAAATTTTGACTTGCTCTTTGATCCATGCTGTGCAGCTTGACCTCCGCTGGGAAGTAAACTCTAGCACACTGAGTTTCGGTACGTAAGTCTCTGTACGAATTCATTTTCCTTGCCGCTTTAGCATCCTTACGGCTGTCCTTCTATTCGACACTTAATGGAATACATTCACTGGGCCGGGATAACAGTCGAAGGGGAAACAAATATTGCCAAGAAATTCGATCCGTAATTTAAGATGACGTGCCCTCTAAGCTTTGGCCAATGGCATTCTGCGCCCCCTTACCCGGCCCGCCCTCTCCATTTACAGCGAAAAGGAATACTTTGATAAACCATTCCCAAGTGGTCTGTAGGTTAAATAACTTACGATGGTAACAACAACTGAGCTCCAAGTAACAATAAATAGGCTGTGACCGCACCAGGCAGTTACCTTTATTACCCCGTGAAAGACTCATTTAATTTGGAAACGCGCATTTGAATTCCGTGCCCAGTGGACCTTGCGTCTGCGTTTTTTTCTCGCATCCACACAAGCAAAAAGTCACTATCCGTCACACACAGATGGGTTTACAAGGGTAAGTGACGCCAAACCTTAATTTAAGGATTTGTTTGTAAACACAAAGACGTGAAGTAGAAATTTGTCCAACACATTTTAGTGGAAAACTAGGAAGCGCACTAGGAAGTGTAAATCGTTTGTCAATATTTATTTGCTCACCCTTAAATTATGCGTGCGCATTCACCCCATTGATCTGATTGGCTGACCACTCTTCACTAGCGAGGATTATGAATCTCGCTTCTGATACTGGCTTTTAATGTCAAACACCAAAAAACTGTAATATAAACAAAACTGAATATGCAACACTACCACGATGAACAAAGAAGGAGAAGCACAATAAATATTTAATTATCTCCTTTAATGATAATAAAAAACTATGCGGACGTTACGTAACGTAGCTGTACGTTATTTACGGCCCCACTGTTGTCCCATGATTGCACATCCGGCCGATGAAATATGGCAGTTTACGCTACAGGCTACCGCTAAAATTCCGGCAAATCACGTCCATAGTCCGCCCTCCCATTCTGATCGTATGCTTAGCCAGTGTGATCCGGAGATTCTCCGTAAGGTACATCCGGACTGATCATTAATCGGTTACTGTACCGTTATGCATGCTTTTATTTTATCTTTTTAATTGGGCTTCACTAGGCTCTAAATTTCAATTAGTTCACTAAGCTCTAAATGATACATAAATAATTACGAACAACTTCCTAACTAATCGGGAATGTACTTTCGCGTTGAAATAATTTCGTTTGTATTTTTTTGGTATAATTTATGGCTCTGAACTAATTGAAATTATTCATTGTAATCTGTGTTGTAGCTTTTCAAGAACCTTAACGTAGTCTCTGTAGCAGATTCAGTGGCGTAGTTCTCTTATGAAGAAATCGCATTTTTGAAGATTTATGTGCATGAATAGTTCAGTTTAAAAAATGTTATGCATAAAACGTAGATCTGAGTGCCACCACTACTGGAAAAGTGAGAAGTGTAATGGTTTAAGGCCACTATGTGATACATATGGAGGATAGTTATTCGCATCTTACGTATTATAATTAACAAAATCGCAATAAACTGAAAAATGTAAGGTTTGCATGAATTCATTAGTTAATATAAAGGAAAGGTTTGGAATTTTGGTGAAAAAAGCTAGGTTGAATAATGGAAGGTGACATTTATATTAATTTATGGGAGAGTCATGATTTGTGCATTTTCCCAAATGAGTTTTGTATACAGAGAGAACTGAATTTAGAATTTGGTGATCAGTGGTCATTGTTAACACACCACAGCACACAGTGCGCAACAACGAAATGTGTCCTCTGCATTTAATTAACCTATGTGTGACGTTGTGACATAGCAGGGGGCAAATAATTTAGCGCCCTTGGAGCAGTGCTTGGGGGTGGTACCTTGCTCAGTGTACCTCAGTGGTGCTTTGCTGGTCGGGGATTCTGCTTGATATAACTATCAAATGCTTTGTAAAGTTTGATATAACAGTTTTGACCTATTAACACGCGTCTTCTCTGTGGTTAGGCTAAGACCGACCTCTGATCAAAGCTCATGATGGAGTCAGGAGGCCAAGTGGAAAGGTCACTGACAGCTGTTGCTTAGCAGTTCACTGGCACTGACTTGTAATAAGCAGTTTTTTTCTTCAGCATAAACTGAAAGGTGCTATAATACATACTAATGAAGAGATTTATCCTAGTTTTTGGGCTGCATCTCAGGAGACAGCAACGCCAACCCTGGAGCGCCAGTGACCATTTAGAAAACAGTGTAAACAACAGGGATAAGTGGCTCCATTTTCATTCCCAAAATCTGCTTATTAGTTTACGCTTTTCCCAAAGTGCTTGCAATTTACGCCTGCAAATTTTAACAGCATGTCACATTAAAATGATGGAGGGCAGTTTGGGGTCCAAATCTTCCATTATTTAAGATAAACATCACAATTTGTCAGATATTGTCATGCACGCATGCAAGAGTTTAAGTATTGTTTCTAAAGATTAAGTCATATTATGTTGAATGAAGGTTAAAAGAGGTGTAATACATGTATATTTGTCTCTCTTTAACAAGAATCTGAAACAGTTTCTTTTAACTGTTAACTTTTTTCTTTTAATTATTGTTTTTACTACTCTGAACTGTTAATGACCTTGTAAAAGACACGGTCCCTGTAGTGGACTGTTTTAAGTTAATACACTGTGTATGGAAACTCCTTATGTGCTGTCTAGTATTGTAGCCATTATCTACAATTACCAACTATGACTGATGTGCATAGCTAGCGTCAAAAGTTACAGCAGATTATAAGTTCTTAAAATCACATACATAATGCATACAAGGGGTGCTCAAACCAAGAATTTATAGCTATTTTGTGGCTTAAGCTTATAATGCATGGCATAATAAAAGTTAAATCTGGGTAATGCACCATGTAATATGTAATTAGGATACTGTGACAATGGTGCCGTGCTTTGGATGAGATGTAAAACCGGGGTCCTGATTCTCCGAGGTCATAAAGGACCCCTGGGCATCTTTTTAAAGAGCAGAGGTGGCATCCTGATGTCCTGACAGAAATCACCCACAGTAGCCCTTTCAAATCCGTCCTCCTAATCATTGGCATATATCTATTTGGTGAATTCTCTCCTGCCCCTTCACCCCCTTAACTACTGTGTGGTGAGCGCACTGGTGCAGAATGGCTGCCATTGCATCATCCAGATGGGGGCTACACAGTGGTGATGGTTGAAGTGGCTCCACATTGGTTATTTAAAATGCCTTCTGTGTCTTGAAAACTGTAACATTCATTCATTCATAAACCAGAGGAAAGTATAACTGGCATGGCTAGCCTGCTGCCTCAGCATATACCACGTGTAAAGGTGTCTTTAACCATTTCTATCTCAAACGTCACTTTTGTCTGTTTGTTTATTTTATGGCATGGGTGTGGTCCTGGTCAAGACCATCTCCTGAACTCCAAACTGAATGTCAGAATGGGAAAGAAAGGTGATTTAAGCAATTTTGAGCGTGGCATGGTTGTT
>JABFDZ020000090.1:1556956-1572089 GCA_019775955.2 Pollimyrus isidori | reverse complement strand
CACCAGATCTCAACCCAATAGAGCATCTTTGGGATGTGGTAGAACGGGAGCTTCATGCCCTGGATGTGCATCCCACAAATCTCCATCAACTGCAAGATGCTATCCTATCAATATGGGTCAACATTTCTACAGAATGCTTTCAGCACCTTGTTGAATCAATGCCACGTAGAATTAAGGCAGTTCTGAAGGCAAAAGGGGGTCAACCACTGTGTTAGTATGGTGTTTCTAATAATCCTTTAGGTGAGTGTAGTGTTATTGCTAAAGATTAGTGTGGTGACTCAGTGGGTCACACTGTTTTCTCAGGCCGCAGGTGCTAGGAGTTCAAATCTTTTCCATCCTGTGTGTGTGTGTGTGTGTGTGTTGTGTGATGATAACCTGTTATCTTTTTGATGAATCTTGTTTGGTTACTTATGGCTAAGGTTAGGGTAGGGGGGTGGTTAAGGCTGTTATTCTTGGGATTAGGGTTTGTCCCTTAGAACTGAATAGAGAGTGTGTGTCTGTGTGTGTCTGTGTGCCCGCACACATGCCTATGTATGCGTGCATCTGGGCGTGCGTGTAGTTTGCATGTCCTCCTCATGTCGTGTGGCTCCCCCCTCCCCATTCTAAAGACATGCCATCTCTTAATGGCCTGCGGTGTCTTGTGCCCTGTGATGGATTAGTCTCCTGCTCAAGGTGTTCCTCTGCGCTTACTGCCAAAGACTCCAGGCTCTCTGTGACCCTGTGCTGGATAAACAGGTTGGAAGAAGGATGGAAGGATCTGCTGCTTTATGGTTGTGGTAAACCTAGGGAAGAATGAAGCGCATTTGTAAAATCTTTATATATGTCGTGATTGTTGATGTTAAATGACCATTTCTGGTGCTATTTGGATGCAATGCTATGGAGTAAAACTCCAGAGATATGTCACCCATTAATTTTACTAGGGATGGATCCTTATCTATTAATGAACAGTGAACATGCATCTGATTTTAATGGAAATCATTCCATAGGAGTGTTAATTATGTTAATAATTAATTAAAGGAATTAATTGTCAGTATAATAGAATATAAGGCAAAGGATTAGTGATTCCGGGTAACATTACCTTAATGAACTAGAAAAACCGATTGAGTGAAAGTTCTGTAATATATTCCTTTGGCACCATCAGATGTTTTTAATAACCACTTTTGATATACTAGTGAAAGTGCCTCACACCCCAGGGTTGTGGGTTTGAACCCCATCTGTGTTTGTTTTCCCCGTACTGTGCAGGTTTCCTCTCACAGTCCATAGACACACACACAAACGTATTGCCATCTATAAATTATTTGTAGCGTGTATTTTTCTTTGCAGTGGACTGGTAGCTTATCCAGATTGTATGCCAAGCTTGTGCCCTGGGTGTCCTGATTGGCTCCAGGCCACATGTGACTCTGACCAGGATAGATAGAAGTTGGATGGATGGATGGAAATGTTACTACATTTTAAATTGGAAGAATATTTCATTTTTGTTGTTTGTTACTGGAAGCTGGGGGGAGGATAGAACCACCATGTCTGTAATCAGTAAGTCACCAGTTCAAATCCCATGGTTAACATAGTGATCTTGCCATTGGGTCCTTAATTAAGACCCTTAATTACAGTAGCTCCAGGGACTCTGTCTGACCCTGCTTTCTAAAAAAAAAAAAAAAAAGTGTGTGTCGCTTTAAATAAAAGCATCTGCTAAGAACTGTGAACGTTAAATTACAGACTTTGCGGTAAAACTGTAGGCGGCCACAGAGAAAGTTAGAAGATGTCATAAGGATATGAATATCTTGCAACACTCATTGTAATGTGTTATTCTATATATACTAAATATAGATGAATGAATTCTTATTTACTGGAAAATAACATATGTCTTTTATGAGCATATGAATTTAACAAAAAAAAATGTATATTATATATGATGAAATAATACACAGTTTCTTTAAACACTAATGTATTCTTCGATGGAAATAACTGGGAAAGCAACACGTTGAGGATTTTGATTATGGGCTGTTTAAAATTATATGTTTAACACTAATGATAAAATGATAAATGGGTCTTGATTCAAAGAAAGAAATGTGCTCTGCTTGCACAAAGGTTTCCAATGTGTTGCCTGAATTCAATTAAGGTGACACATAGGGGTTAATTAACTCCTAAGTATGTGCAATTTCACCAAATGTGTAGGTCCCTTCTGAGCCCCCTAGTGGATATTATTGCACAACCTCCATAGTGAATTTAAAGTGCATTGTCAGTGTTAGTCTTAAGGCACTGACCACAAAGTAGTTAGTCAGAAGATTGCAAAATGCAGTATGTATAGAATATACAGTATATAACCTTGCAGCACTACACTGGATGACTGGTAAGGAAAATGGCATGGAGGGGATTAATATCCTGATAACAGATTTTGTGTTCAACAATCTACTGACCTGCATCCATTCTGTTTGGCTAATGGAGGACAATGGTACCTGTCCTCTAACCTGTCCCAGGACCGTGGTGTGTGGTTCTGTGGGTAAGACCACTGTACCTGGTATCAGAAGGTCACTGGCTTAAATCCTGAGAGTAGCTTATCACCATGGGCCCTTGCAGTCTCTGCAGTGACAGTACAAGCAGTAATTCTAATGATATGTTTTGGTATGTGGGAGAAAACCCCGTACAACCACACAGAGATTCAAGAATTGGAAACCCGAAACCATACAGACAGACAGCTGTTGTGCTACCTGCCAAGCTACCTTGATTAACCTTTAACTATTATCTAAAAAATATATAATTAGTTTTAATATGAACTTTTAAAATAATATTAATGTTTTTCTAAATGAAATTATCACCTGGAGAAGCTGCCTAAATATGGATGAAATGATTAGCCTTGTTGACGTTCTGCTTATATGTCAGTGGGTGTGTTGGGAATGTCAATGTTGTGATGTCATGCTTTAAAAGCTGTTTGGGAATGTCAATGTTGTGATGTCATGCTTCCAAAGCTGTTTGGGAATGTCAATGTTGTGGTGTCATGCTTCCAAAGCTGTTTGGGAATGTCAATGTTGTGATGTCATGCTTTAAAAGCTGTTTGGGAATGTCAATGTTGTGATGTCATGCTTTAAAAGCTGTTTGGGAATGTCAATGTTGTGGTGTCATGCTTTAAAAGCTGTTTGGGAATGTTAATGTTGTGGTGTCATGCTTCCAAAGCTGTTTGCACGTCTTCAATTACTGAGATTATAGACTATACGCGGCTTTCATTTAATCTATATGCAACGTAAGAGCAGCTGTGCAAATAATTGTCCAGGGTGTTCGTATAGCGCATACCTGGTAGGGTTTCAGACAACAACAGAAGGTCAGGAAAATCATTTTTGAGAATTAGATTAAATGGGTAACACTTTCTTTGAGGGGACACAAATAATGCAGTGTTATAATCTTACTTATGTGTCAATTCACCACATATTAACTGTTGGTTACGAACTGATCTCATGCTTGTTCATCGTTAACGATTTGTCACAGTGATGCAATGACTCCTCGTACAGTGTCTGCCCTGCCTTGTTACATGAGCTTCTTCAGATAGACTGTACTGATTATGTGGTTATAGCAGATAGCCAGATATATGGGGTACTTTCATCTGGAAGTGATTTATTTATGCCAAGTTCATCTGTTCCTTGTGCTCCTAAATCTGAAATGAAATGGAAATGCATCTCAGTTTTTTTTCAGTCCAGGCCTCCAAAGAATTTGACTTCCATTTCTGAAATAAAAAAGATTCAGGTGCGAAAACGTGGAATAGTTTTTAAAATTTCACTTGTTAATTATGTGCAATGCATACCTGTACACCATTTTACTTCTTCTTGATTCATATTTATTTATGCAGCCTTAATGATGATAAATGTACAATAAAGAGAGCTACCTTGTAATCAGATCATTAAGTTCTTAATCGGTCTCTATTAGAAGAAACTCTTTTGCTGAAGTAAACAGCCGCCTCAGAAATGGTTAGGGCACACCTTAGCTAAAAGAACGAATAACTTTGGAATGATTGTGGACGCCCTAATGGCTTGTCGTTGTCCTTCTGCTGCCTCATTCCATTTGCATTTCGCCCGGAAGCCCAGTCTGAGAACTTGCTCCTGGGCTTCAGCCCCGGCGAGAGCAGCCTGCATCTGCATCGGAGCCTGAAGAGAATGGGCCGGACTGCGAAACATGCGTGAAATGAGAGGGACGTCACTGGCAACAGCCAAAATTATTATCGTTACGATTACTCTGCTCATTATTTGTATGTAACAGATTATTGTTGGCTTTATTGTCTGCTGGCAGTTGCATGGAAATTTATGGGCATGTTTGTTGATAATGAGAGCTACCGTGTAACATATTCTTACAGCGTATAGCGGAGAAGGACTGGAGGGGGGGGGGGTTGGGGTTTATGGAATTCTAGAAGCAGCAGTGACTGAATGCAATTGCTCACAATGTTCATTTGCATGATACACTTATCTGTCTTGGTGTCAGCGCTGGGGTCATGCAGCGTTCACGTACTCGCCTTCCCCCTGTGTCTCTTTCAGCAAATAAATCTTTGCGGTTTCTCCGTTTACCTTTTGGATATAAATTCATTCACACTTGCTGAGCTGTGTTAAGACAGGAGACACGGTATTTGTTGGTAATGGGCTGCATCTGGTACAAACAAGAAAAAAATGCAATGTATGAGGTGTGATCTTCCTGTACATGTTATAGAAATTCATTTCATAAAAACTGAATTCATTTTAAACCTATGAATCTAGGAGTTCCAACTAATGACTATGACTTTTGCCTGCAACGACCAATTTCCCTCCACTCCGGTAATGTAAATGTGAGTCCCTTGCTAATTAGAGTACCTACTCCTTGCTCAGTGTGAATTAATTAAAGGCCTTTATTAGATAACAACTGAAACAGTGTAATCCAGTTGACCTTTTATATAGAAATAAATTCAAGCTGGCATCACCGTCAGGCAACTGGAGTCACACCACTTTACCTGTTCCTCATAAGAAATGGTAGCGGCCGACTCTGATTGCGCTCAGTGGTAATTCCTAAGTGCCAATGCAGTGAAAAGCACTGCAACGTAGTTTGTTATGGAGCGTGACTCCATTTTTAATGAGGATTTAATGAGTAATTCTTCCATGGTGTCTTCCTTGGATTGCTCCAAAACTGAACCACGTGACATCCATACTGTACGTGGGAAGCAGTAGGAACTGGTTTGTTTATATGAGCCAGGGGTTAATAGTGGCACTGTTGTGTTATTTTATATGATTACATATTTTCAGCATGTTGTAGTCGGGTTTTCTCCCGGTTTTCTGGTTTCCCTGCAGTCTAAAAACATGTTAAGGTAAATTGGATTTTCCAAGCTGTCTGTAGGTCTGAATGTGTGGTGGGTTGGCGCCCGGTCCAAGGTTATTGCCTGCCTTGTGCTTGTTGCTTCTGGGATTGGCTTTGGACTCCACCAGTGGAGATGGAGATGAATGAATGAATGAATGAATGAATGAATGAAATACGCTTTTAATTTGTAGTGTTTCTATTTTGGATATGCCACTCTGTATTTGAATAATCAGTATTCCTGATCAAGAACCACATTTAAATTACTCAGTGTCTAAAAACTAGCTGAATAATTGAAAGAAATGTGATACAGTAAGTATCACCTGTTAGATGGGTTATTGTTTTACGATGTGTATCTGTCTGCAGCCGAAACATCTCCTAGATTGTGTGCTTTGAACATACATAGGGGCCAGCTGTTTCACCCACCGCGCCTCTGCCTTTTCATAACGTCACTCCATTCCGGAACATTCCAGACGGCAACAAAATTAATGATGTGAAAGGCTGTTAAACCAAAAACAACAAATCTCTGTCTTTTAAAAAGTGGCATTTTAAACCCGACGAGAGCTTTTTTTGTTTCCCTGGCACTGCGCCTTTTCTGGAGAATACTGATAAAATACTGTCTGTAAAACATTCATCTTTGTTGGAGGGTGCAGCCTTTTCAGCATTTGTTTTTGCTTTATAGATGCCTAGAAACTGTCAGCTCTGTATAAAATGAAACTTCCAGCTACATTTCACATTGTTTAAATTTCTGATGCCAAAGTTCTACATATTAGTGTATGATATTGTAGATTCCCTCAATGTATCCGACGTATGAAAGATGAACTTCATGCAGAAGGTTTTTTTTCCCCATTATATAAGGTTACAAGAGGTCAGTGCTTCCACATTTTTCTCTGTTATAACCTGAATGTTTAAGTGCCCTTCATATATGGCATTCCCACAAAAGTGTATGCTCTTTCTATCTTGGTGTTCCAAAATTCACAAAATCAAATTGGATCATGGAGTCCAAAGGTCATTCAAAGAGATAATGGTGGATTTCGGCAGTTGGAAAAAACTAGCCAAAACCCACTGGGTTCTCTGACCAAGCATATTTCTCAGCAAAGAATGAAAAAAGTCCTGTTTTGGTGTTAACAAAATCGTCTAAGAATATATTGGTATGGTATATGACAGGAAGAAAGTGGGAAATCCTGCTTAAATGTCTCTTGGAAAATGAGTCTCTGGTAAGATGACTGATCCACATATTTCTTACATCTCCTGAAATCCCAACACACTATGTAACATCATACCTGGTATGAAGCAGGTGGCTATTGTCCTCTTAAAAGATAAATGTCTTAATACAGAGACACACCTTTTAAGAAAACACCCTGCAATCTGCAGTAGAGCCAAGTCTGAGATTTATCAGCAAGATGACCTGGCGCTCTCAGCCTGGGTTATACTGTAGTGGCTTGTTGAGAAGAAAGCAGAAGTTTCTGAGTGGCCCACTTGAAGCCTGTGCGTTAGCAGCCTTCTGATCCTCATCCAGATTCGACGGAATTGTCTTGAATTATGGCGCAAAATCCAGATGGACTCTACTGATATGGACATCCTCCCAACACACTTTCTTCAAGTATAAGTGTAAACACTTAGCTAACCAAGTATTTTACAGCTATTTTTCTCAATGATTTGTTAAACAATGAGGAAAAACACTGAAATGTACTGTTTTACCCAGCCGAATGAGGTGAATCCTTCCTACAGGGAGCGTATGGCGATGTAGCCTTGGACTAATATCATGATAAGTTGTGCTACAGTCATGGAGAGCATCTCATTCAGCCTGGGAACCATATAGAATAGCCCCTGTGTTTGAGTGTTCGCTCATTGTCTATTTGGCGTATACATGAAAATGATTAGGCAGCGTCAGTCAGCCTGACAGCCCCAGATCGCTCCCCATGTACTTGACTGGGATGTACATAGCTGCTCGTGTTTCCTTGTGTAGCAGCGATTGTGTGCCATGGTAGGCTGGTCACGGCAGGAATGGTCCTGATTAACTGGCTTGGCAGCCCTTGTGGTGCCTTGTAACGACGCCTGCTGAAAAATACAGGAAGTGTCCATTAGGTTTGCAGCGTTCTGCGTGAACACCGCGACTCTTGCGGATAAATCACTGTTGAATTAATGATGGGTATCTCATAGCATTTAATTGCTGTAGATTTGAAATGACATTATATTAAACTTAAACGTAGGACAATGAATTGTGTGTGTGTGTGTGTGTGTGTGTGTGTGTGTGTGTGTGTGTGTGTGTGTGTGTGTGCGCGCGCTGATTTTTTTTGTACAAACATGTACATATTTTACCTTCTGTTGTATGTTACATATTGTATAACTTGTCTGGTAAGTAAGCGTCTAAGCCGTCTTCCTAAGAACCAGTGCTGGATATTTGATAGAGAACGATGGTGCAGCTAGAAATGATGTCACAAGATATTTTTTTACAAGTTGTTTATACTTGGTCCAGATTCTAATCGCATTTATTATTATTATTATTAACAACAACATAGACAAACTCACAATATGTATTTTTTTCCTGGCTTCCTCTGATTCTGCTTCTGTGTGCTGTGCCTCTATGTGATCCCCCCCTGGGATCTTTTCAGAAACATACAGAAACCCCTCAGTCCTTTGTCAGTCCTATACTGAACCTGTACTCGTTCATGCTGAGTTACACGTTTTAAGGCACGGCACCAACACCACGCGTACCCCTTTGGAAATCAACACGACATAACCGGGTGCTAAAATGGATACTTCCATCTTTGAGATGCAAGATTTTGTTACTTGTGCTTCTGCATCCAGCGTGAGCTACTCGCATGCAGTAATTCTAGCCTGAAGTACACATTGTCCACTGTTGGGACGTGTCTGATCTACACAGCCGGGGTTGAATTGATAGCATTCCTGTCTTTGTCTCCGACGGTGCCTCTCGCAGGATCGTGACAAATGGAGGGAGGGAGGGAGGAAGGGAGGGATGAGGAGAGAGTGGGGAGCTTCGCGGCAACGCAGTGAGCATCGTGGAATTGAGACTGCATTTGCTGAAGCTGCAACCAGGGGGTCACCGGCAGGCCAGCTACCCAATAAAGCCCCCCCCATCCCCCCGTTCACGCGCGGCTACGGACACCAGCGGGATGATATATGTGGAGCATTAGCTCCCCGCCCGGCTCGACGCAGCTCAGCGGCAACGCGCTTGATTGCTTTAAACAAATTGAACTTCTCCAGTTAACGTCGGGCGATGCCTTTATGAATTTGCAGGCGCGGCACGTGGAACCCGGGGCCAGCTGCACCTTCCCTGCGCTTCCGCTTAGCGAGCTGCGCGCACCCTGCGCTACAAGATGAAGAATAAACAATAGCGAGGAAACAAAGACACTTGAAACGCGTTTAAATTAAATTAAATTAGCGATTTACTTGATATTTTATTTTGTGGCTTTATTTTTTAAGTGCCCAATAGTTAAGACAGCGTCTTTAAATTAGGATTATGTCTAGACTGAAAAATATAACATTCTGTCAACCAAGTTTAAAATCTGCTGAATCTGTGTTTGTTGCTTAGCTGGTAGTTTTATCCAGATTCTCCTTTAAGTTCCACAACCTTGGGAGTCCCACTCGGGGAACCAAACTTGTTGCTAATCCCCAAGGTTCAGAACAAGGTCCTGGCCACCTGGCATCGTCTTAATTGGGCCTGTTTTCTGCTGGGCAAAAGCCAACCAGGATTGATTACTGGTCTAGCAGATTTATAATTTAAATTTGATTAAGAAATAGGACACAACCAGCATGTAGCATGACTGCAGTGAGGATGTGGTTTCCCGCTGTTGGGGTAGAAGGAGAAGGTTCATGACCAATGACCCAGTACTCCATCTCTAGGCAGCCAATGTGCATGCTTGAGGGCGGATGCGTGGCTCCCAAAGATGGTAAGGACAACACAGAAAGTGAAGGTTATTAAGTAACCCAGCAAAGTGCCATTGTTGAAGTTTTCCAATATAATAGAAACCACCTTTTAACAGTGTGTCCCACTGTGCAAATTAAATGTGGTTTCTGTGGTTTGTTTCAGCCATAACTAAACCATTCATTCAGTTTTTTATTTAGTTTACAAATGAAAATGACAACATCTGAACAGAAGTCTACTTTAATATGTTTAAGATGGAAACTAAGACATCAGAACATGTGTTTGGTTGCTTCCATCCATCTTGGGAAAGAGAAATGACCACAATTTGTTATTAATCTAGTCCATCTGCGCTTTGCTCACTGTGTTCACCATAAATTGCTGTGTTATCCAGGCTTGTTAAATGTGACACGTGGCTGTTGGAGGACCTGTCCCTATTAATGTATTAAAATATGAGTATTGAATGTATATTCTCAATATAGCTCGCATGCGCTTAAATATATATCTCATGTACAACATGGACTACAGGGTATAATCCAGGGTCTCACAACCATGGTTTCCAGGATGGATTAAGAGCCTCTGTGACCTGGCATAGAATCTAGCAGGTATGGAACATGAATGAATTACTGACTGAATGTATAACATGAGGCCTGGGGCATCACTCGGTCCATTTTTAAGCAGCATTATCCTTTATGTTCTTTAAGATTTGTGTGAAATTCCATTATTTGAGGAAGCATTTGTGTTTTCAGTTTGGTTTTGTGTTCAGAGTGCATGTCTTCCTGTGGAAGGAGGACCGGTCTACTGTCCGTCTCTGAGGAGTGACTCAGGTTTATCTCACCCCCTGTTCCATGCCCCTGATGTTGCTATATACTAGAATATTCTTTTATTTTGTTGATGACCTCAACGTTTGTGCTACAAAGAGTTTCTCTTTCTATTCTGGAAAAAAACAGTTATTTTGCATTTATTTATTCAGATGGTTCTTGGTTGTCCATCCTGCTTCATTCCAGCCTGGAAAAGGGAATCCCCAGATGAATGAATCCAGGCTTTCCCAGCCCACAGTCCCCATGAATGATTAAAAAAAATAACTTCCAAATCAACAGGGAGTCGGAAAACAGATTCATTTTCTGTTGTTTGTCACGCAACTTAAAGATATTGTTAGCCAACTTTTCCCAGGGGTTTGTGCCAAAACACAAGCACAAAAAATACTGCTATTCAAAATAGGAGAAAGAATTCAAATTGTTACAACAAGCACTGGTTAATGGTCTGAAAGCATTCAGCAGTTGTTTTTTTGTGGGAACAAATAGGTTCTGATCAGCTCCAGCTGAATTAAACATCACATTAAACAGAGTTTGAGTTCTCTTCTGGATTGACTGTTATTCTTGGCATCCAGACCTTGGATAAAGTCCTTTGAATATGTGTGAAATTTACAACCACATCTTCAGAAGAAGCGGGACATGTTGAGGTCTGCCATGGCCTTAGGGCCTGTTTGAAATCTCTCCATCTCTCACACATACACAGTGAAAATTAGGATGGAATGAAAAAACACATTAGGAAATTAAGCCGTCATTTTTTCTGCATAGTTGTGAATGCTCAGATTCCTTCTTCACATGTAATAAAATATACAGTGAATGATAGATGGTGGGTTTTTTTTTTGTTTACAAACAATTCCTTAATGTCTGCCCTTTCATGTCAGTCGGCATGAGATGGCGAGAACTGCACAAATGGAAATAATTCTATAGCGGCTTTTTTCACAAGATGCAAAATCCCATCACTACTGATGACCACCATTTCTTCCTCAATATAACTCACGCACTAACGGGGAACTAAACAAACAAAAAAGGGGAGAAATGGCGAAAGGTGAGTCGTCGTGATTCACACACCTTCTGTAATGTTCTCATACACAGTCTGCAACGTGCCAGTCAGTCAGACTTCCATGCCAATTTTTGACATGTTTGCTTGCAATGCATATGGAAAAACATTTTTCTCCACAAGTTCATTTAAAAATCTGTGTTTAATCCAATGCATTTAGGAAAAAAAGCAGGTAATGTTCTCGATGAAGTGCTTAAAAACAGCGCGCTTTCAGTAGCTATGGAGCGAAGCGCATCATTGCCATACTTGATGACATCATTTACGTTCCCAGCACATGGCTGGGGGAGTGGTGGGGGTGATTCTTCGGGAAACGATTTCAGGCTCTGCCGTCTTCGGTGCCATTACCGGGACTTCCAGCATTTACAAGAGGCGCTGTGCCAGCAGACCGCTTTTCCTCTCTTGGCCGTTCGTTACCCGCTCCCCCCGGACCTGGGGGGCCGCACACGCCACCTGTATAGTGGATAGCAGGGGGTCCCTGAGACTGCAGCTGTTCCACACTAAATACCTCGCGGATGAATAATTACCACGCTGGAGGACGGCGCACCTAAATTTAGATGTTTGTGTCTTCGGACAAAGTAAAGACAGATGCGTTAAAGCAATATGGGGTTTTATTTGAAAAACACGTCTGAGCCATTTCGCAAGTCTAACAGGCTTTGCACTATATTTGTCATTGTTTCCAGATTTTATTTTCACAACTGATCCCTCAACACACAAATTACCAGATGCTTTGACATAATGACTACCTGGGTTAAATCTGTTCTGTAAATGAATCCATTTAATGGGATTGCTTATTGCCTGTCTGTTTATGCATAGACATAAACTGGACAAAATACATTCTAGTCCATTAACGTCCATTGTTATGTCCTTTCAAAACCTCTTTTGAAGGAATATAAACTACAAACTGAACATCTATTAATATTGTCTGTACTTTCCCCCATTTGACTGTTTGGCAGCCAAGGTTATAAATATTTCAACAAATATTGAATTCTCACTTAACAATGGTCAGTGGAAAGCTCAGCAGTGGCAGGCGTGCCAGTCCATGCAACTGGTCCCTTTTACGGCACTGCAGATACCAGGAGAAGAGGCGTCTCTGACAGTCGTTACAAAGCGCTGCTTTGCGGTGACGTCACCGCAGCCGGGACAGTGAAGGCCAGCAGCTTCTACAGTGGCTCCTCACACAGAGACCCGACCGAGGTGCACAGACCTGGAAGAGAGTTTGTATCCAATGGGAATGGAGCCGCCTGCGAGGGCAGAGGATCCACCATGTCCTGTACCCAGAGAGCCATGTTTTTCCAGAAGCTTGGGGAAAAATGTCATCATCCCAGGACAAGCAAAGGTCTTAGGGGTCCATGTTAGTCTTCACATCACTCTTCATATCAAGATTAAACATGTGGGTCTCCATCTCGTGTTCCGCAGGACTTGGGCCAGCTTCCATTGCTGAAGGTGACACTCCATTTAAGGGAAGTTATGGTTCCTATTTCTGCTGCAGGGAGTTAGTTCACCTGGAGAACAAGGGTTAGGGAAAAGGGGTAAGTATGGAAATGGTACGCATTATGCAGAGAGCATAATGGGGGTACAAGAAACCCATGTAATAAATGCAAACTGCCTTTGATGCTGTACAGTCATAAAAAAAAACATTGCAATCATCAAAAGAGTGAACATTATCCGTAATTAAGCATAGACAGCATCATATAAACATCAATTTCTGCCGGATCTGTGCAGACTGACCATATTACTTCAGCAAACTCAATATCAATACATTTCCTGGCACTAATCTACACTGTTGTACAGTATATATAAAACATGTACGGAATCTAAATGGTAAAAAGACACCATATGAAGACATACATCTACAGGGAAAATAAACATTCACTGGGAGTCCTTGGTGACGTGTCTGTGTGTGTGTGTGTGTGTGTGTGTGTGTGTGTGTGTGTGTGTGTGTGTGTGTGTATATATATAAAAATTAAAAATCCCTCACTGCACACCCTATAATTTAAGAACAGGTCCTCATGATATGACCTACTGGGCAATCAGATTATTAAAGTATATCTTTGGAAGCTAATCATAATCACACAACACCTAAATGCAGATATTTTAACTACTGAAATTAAATATTTGATACTACCTATATATTTACTACTTGCTCTTTGCCACTGCCCACCAGTTTATTCCCAATAGAAACCATCTTGTTAACCAACAGAATGTTGGTGCCTGACGATGTATGGCAGGCCTGCCCACTTTGTGTTTGGAGGCCTCCATCACTGGCAGGCCTCAGAGCGAATCACCTCCGGCACAATATGTCATCTATCAACGGGAGTTGGAGGCACGATAATTAAAATCTGTAGAATCCTGAAGGGCTGCCAGCATATACAATTCATGAGAAATTTATGATCTAAAGAGGTTTTGGGCACGTTCTAAGCAAATAGTTTGAAGAAATATGTTTCGGGTTGTACTGGGAGGTCTGCCTTTTTCTTTCAAGCCTTGCTCCTAGCCATGGATTCCAAGAATGTACACAAGAAGAAGTGCAGCTTTTTGCTCTCATAGCAGCAGTGTCAAATAGACAAATTATTCCTGCTATTATTCATGTATGTTTTGACACCTGATCTGAGATCTGTTAAGTGAATGCATTTGTAAATTCTAAATATCAACACTTATAGTATAGTACAATTCAAACCACGGGTGCTTCAGACATGATTAAATGCTGAAAAGATGTGGAAATAATACATTGAATTACTATTGCTGATTGACTGATTACTATTGTAGATTAAAATTGAATTCAAGTGGGATTTAGTGGCTTCAGTTTTCATCATGTTTACCGCAGAGGATATCTACCATATACTACTGGAAACAGTCATTTTCTGTATTGGTTCCTGTTGTGTAGTTGGCTGAATTATATTCCAAGTGAGCAGAGTGCCTTCATTTTGTTTATTCTTTACCTTTCGATAGCTCCAAATTTGCATAAGAAATTGAAGTTTAGAAACCAAAAAAAAGGTGAGGAAGTCCTTCTCCTCTCATCCAAAATCAACAAAGAGTAAATATCAACACTGAAACGTCGTATGACAGATTGATAGACACATAGCAGGTGTTGAAATTGATATTAGGATAACACCAACAACTTGCAAAGCACATAAATTTTGTTCCATTTAACCTGGAGACTTCCAATACAAATAGCAAAGATGCCCGCTGGCATTGTCAGAGGGCGGAGATTATCTGGAGATCAGGGAGGGAGTTTAAACCGAGCTGCAGTACAGTTTTCTATGCACACTCAGGAGATTTTCTGTAAACAATCTTTTTTGTTTGTGTAAATTCTCCTTTAATGTTGCTGTAGTGCACTCTTTGACTGCAGTTTTTAACTATGCATAATGGGATTATAGGTTACCCTTTATCGTGTTTTATTGTATACTTTTTAGGACATTACACACATTCTTGGGGAAAAAAAACTAACTAATCGCCGGTACCAATATAAAATCATCATAATGAAATGCCAGTAAAACGTAATTAAATAAAATCTGAATAGTTTGGTATTATAATAGGTGTTCTCAACAAACTATGTTTGCAGTTTCATGACTCACAACTTCTTTAATAAACCAAGGCTACTCATAAAAGCGTAACTCAATATACCACCCGCTAGACATATAAAAGCTTATGAGAAAATCCCCATGCAGACTTAAAATGCCTGACAAAAACAGTGGTACGACACTAAGCATCATTGGATCCTTCTGATGAGTGTAACACTCACATCCACAACTGGTTAAACGGAATCAACTGGGCAGGTAAATATAAAGGCCGTAGTTTCTCAGAACATGAATCCTCTTTAAGGTTAAATTCATTGTTTAGCTGTTATACACATGTACAGTACAGGCCACAAGTTTGGACACACCTTCTCATTCAATGTGTCGTCTTTATTTTCACGACCTTTGGTAGATTCTCACTGAAGGCATCAAAACTAGGAATGAACACATATGGAGTTACGTACTTAATAAAAAAGTACAACAGTGAAATAACTGAAAACATGTTTTATATTCTAGTTTCTTCAAAATAGCCACCCTTTGATCTGATTACACACTCAACAACAACAAG
>JABFDZ020000090.1:1514192-1531488 GCA_019775955.2 Pollimyrus isidori | reverse complement strand
GAATGGCAGACACGGGGAAGGCGTACACCCAACACAGAATGGCAGACACGGGGAAGGCGTACACCCAACACAGAATGGCAGACACGGGGAAGGCGTACACCCAACACAGAATGCCAAACACTCACACTCTCACGCTACAGGCAATTCGGAGGCACAATTTATTCTAACTACATTTCCTTCGACTGTAGGTGGAAATTTGAATACCCAGAAGAAACCTGGGGGAGACTAACAGACTCAGACACAGAGCAGGGGCAGGATTCTATACAGCAACTGTAGAGGTGTAAGACAACAGTGCTACCCGCTAAGCTTCCATGCCACCTATCCTGAGGATCAACAAGGGCAGAACAACCAGGAACCCATCATGTTCAACGGATAGATTTGGCTAAATCAAACAGAGAGGCCTGCTTCTCTTTTAGAAAGCGCTTATTTAAAAGAATAAACAGCCCACAGACACCACAAGACATGCAGTAAAAGCTAACAATGCCCGATAGTTTATTTGATTCAATGACCCTTTTTGTAGCATTGTTTTCAGATTCCGTGGTTGGCTTATTGTATAACTCACACGCCGTTTAATTTCATTCAACATCAATGAGAACATGAGCAATTTTCAGCTATCCTGCGTTTTCTGTCACATGGCATTCCCAAAACGTAAAACTCCATTCTGTAAGAAAACTACAAGCCAGTGTTTCCATTTTTTCTCTCCTCCAGCTTGGATGTCAAAAAGAGCGCCAAACATAATCTTGCTGTTTCAATAAATATATGCATGTACAATATAACCCTTATAAAAATATAACCCTTATTGATAACATTAATTACAATCATTGTTATAGTGTGATCACTACATGTCACATGTGGCCTGGGGAGAGTCACTTTGTGTCACTGTATACCTGTATATTGATGGTATGACTGTAAGACCCACTTGACTACACAGAGCAGCTGAATATTCAAACACCCACCAATACAACAAATGCATTCTAAGCAGCGCAATTTACTAGAGACAGCAGGAAATGCTACGTATTAAACTCCATTTCAAGTTATAGTATATGAAATTGTAAATTGTCATGAGGATGAAAAATGATATGCTTTCACGGTGAATGGTCAGTGGTCATACCTGAAATATAGTAAATGGAGACATATTTGGTTTGTGCTACATGTAAACTTCATACTGATATTGACTTAATAAATGTAAGCAGTTAAGACGTACATAAGCAGTAGATGAGAAGTGTCCAACTATCCAATCACAACTGTAAATGATAATTAAAGGGACAATATTAAATAATCAGCATGTTGCCCAATCAGATAAAACACAAATATTTATAAAAGTGTCATATAGCAAAATACTTCCCTGATTAAATTTTGAAGGAAATGTCTCAGTTGCATGTGCCACAGAAACATGTGTTACTGAATATTTCTATTCAAAGATGAGGCACTTTTGTACTGTAAGTAAAAATTCAATTGTAGCTTAAAATTACCTTTTTGAAAAGTATCACCAAATTCCACTTGCCTGTAATTACATGTAATTACACAGTATTCAATGACTTGGCCAAAAGGTATACCAATAAAATCACAGCTTTCCCCCATTTATGTACCTAGATTTTCCAGGTAGTAACTTCAGCAGAGGGGGCCTAAATTGGACCTAAATAACAGATATGCCTGATGATCCAGTCCTACACTAGATATGCACAGTCACCATAACAGCAGTAACTGCATGTGCCAGCATGTCTCACTGCAGGCCTTGATTGGCTCCCATTCTTGTCCTTAAGTTTGACTGAAGAGTCCAGGAAAGTGCTGCTAGACTTTCCCCTGAGTTTGGAGATTTAAAGTCCCCTCACTTATGTTCTACATTCCCTTTAAAGGTAGCACCATCTTCAGGAAAATTGAAAACAGAAGCTAGTCTCATCTAAATCTTAAAAAAAAAACACTTTTAGCTCTCATGCAGTCCTCCATAGAAGGGTAAGGGTAAACCCTAGCAGTAAGTCATATATTTATATATATATTTTGTTGGATATGTATATATATACACACACACCTATACACATACACAAACGTATTAGGAAATGTAGTAAAACCAACATAGGCCCACTTCTATGTCTTTATTTCATCAACATGTCAGTATGTTATATATTCCGGTTTACATATATACTGCAGTAGTTCCAGATAAGTGGTACTAGATGTTTTGTGTGATCCCTGTGATACTTAATGTTATTGATTTACAGTGCAAAAACTAATTATCTTTAGTGGTGCTTTGTCTTCTCATTGATGCCTCGTCCTAAAACAGTGAACGCTAAAAAAATTTTAATAATATTCTCGGGGTATTTTGTTGGAGATACTTTTAAACTATCAGTATTAATTCGAATTAGACACCGCACTGCGCACAAACAGATCAGGCTAAGCGTGCCGTCGTTCTGTTGTAATTGCTGATATCCCCTTTCGAAACAGTTATAGACCAACTGCTAAAAAGTCAAAAAGTAAAAAAAAAAAAAAAAAAAAACAAGCAATAAATACCTGCCTATAACAACCGGCCGTGAAGGGCATCCTTTAAGGAGAAGTACGTATGTCTACGAGAGGGTAAGATAATGGCAGAACCATCCGACAAACTTTCCTCCTTTTTCCATATTCATACACCAACCCGGAAATCACATTACAACGCGTTCCGTTTACTGGTTTTTAAACAAAATGTTTCAAACGCCTTATCAAATTGACACAGGATCAAATGAATTGAGAATAGAAGAAAACAAGCGACAGATTAGACACTAAAAGAAATCCATTAGCGAAAGAAAAAGAAAGCATTTCTCAAAGAAATATTAAATTTAAGTATTAATTAAACCCCCGTGGGCGTTGCTGGGGCAGGTGTGATTTCATTAAATGCACAAGAAACAAGATTATCTTACTGAGCCTCCGCCGTTCCATTTGCCGGACTCAAAGGCATTGAGGATGCAGACTAACGCACAGGGTAATCCACACTAAGCGCTACGTACCCTCTGTCCTCCAGATAAGAGTAGCCAACAGCTGCGATTCCGGACAGTTAAGATTATATATGATGTAAATATATTGAGGGTTTGTCAGCTCTGTCAAGCCATAAAACTTAGTTTAATGACACCACGTGTTTCCCATGAGCCAGTCAGGGTCACTGCTTGAGCAACTGGCATAATAACCTTCAAAAGTTTATTCAGAAGTACAAAAAAGACAGGCAAAAAAAAAGAAATGAAAAGGAAAAGAATTAACAAAAGGTTGCTACAATTGTGCTTGAAACTTTCTGTGATAACTGGGAACGCTTGTTCTTCAATTCCTCTATTTTCTCCGAAGCAGGACGTCCAGGAACTGTAAAACCAACCAAATGGCCGAAGGGGTAAGTCAAGTTTTCCTTCTTATGTTTCCTATACCGCGCAGCAGAAAAAATATTAAAAACACATACTACAGTCAGCGAAGAAAGGTGACTGGACTAAAAGGCTGGCAAAAGCTATCCCCGGAAACCCTCATTCTTTATTTACGCTAATAGCATCCAGAAGATGGTAATGAAATGAAAAATACGCAGAGAATCAAAAGGAGGTAATGATTCATCGCTACCTGCTGCTTAGTTTGAAGGAATAACTTGCCGTAAGTTTGGTGCTCATTCACGGGAGCCCCGGGGCTCCCCCGAAGTCTTTTATTTTCAGCAGAATTACTCCTATAATTGGATGGTTGGGGCTTACGATGCAAAGGATTTCTTTTCAGAGGGATTTCAGTGGTTAATTATGTACACAAACCAACTACGGTTTTTATCTAAAACAGAAGCTCACGTCAATTTCCCTATACTGCTGTTTGTAGTTTCTTGAGCATGATAGATGACGGCGTTTTTTCCTTTTACATGACACTTAACCGGTTACAGAACCTAGTATGACGTACACACATCACCGTGGAAACGAAATTATTATTATGAATACATTAATATGAACGTCTATGTATATTTTATAATATATGTATATAACATTGATTACAGCTTGTCAGCTGCAAAAAAATATGGAATTTTTCAATGAAAGCTGCCAACCGTGCCGAGGAGACAGGACCTTGATTAAATTGTTGACCAAAGGAGTAAGTTGGGCTACAGCAAGACGCTCTAATTAGAGAGTCAGAAACCAGTCCTTTCCTGAACTACATCTTAGATTGTGAAACGGAAACAATTCCCGTTGTTTGAAAGGTGCTAGGAAACGTTGTAAAGTTTTATTACGCGTTAGGGTCATAAAGTTTTACAGGCATCTGTCTCTACTGTAAATAATCCCAATGAAAGTGGATGGAGCTGGATTGTCAGCTTCAAAGGAAAGAAAACTATGTTCGGAAATCCTTTTAGCAGCGTGAAGTCTAAACCAAATCCACTTTTAAGAGTAATAAAGGGAAAATTTAATATATTTGTCTCTGGGATTGTTCACACTCTTATGTAATTTAGTCAAAGCACATAAATAAATTAAGAGTATTCGTGAATTAAGTACCGGGGTCTTGATCCAATTAATTCAAACTCGAACAATACATGAAGGCCTGGTGAAAGACGGGTTAGGGAGTTTTCATTTTGTTTAAAAAATAATCGTTGAGGGATGTGTTTAGCAAGTATATTTATTTTAAGCCAAAACAGGAGGTAAGAAGAACATAAGAGCTTTTATCGTTAATTGAAGTTGTATATTTCATTATGCATCTGAGAATATAAGGCTCAATATTCAATGTACAGAACACATGCTTCCTCGTATGGAACAAACAATGAAATGAACTGACGTTCATCCATGTAACGATGGACAGTACTAAAACATCACCTTTATCCGTATTCTTATAAGGTCGAACTTGAGTTGTAGCCACTCTTTTGACCCGAGAAGTTGATTTATATTAAAAAATAAGACACCGCCATAAACAGAGTAAAAATACTCCAACACGGAAAAAACAGTATTTTGTCCTTTAACGTTTTGGACAACGTTGCATCCTTAAACTTCGCCCCGAAGCTCCTACTGGACCGTAGTGGCGCGTATCCATTAAGAAATGGGTTTTACTGGGAAAGGCACGCGCACCGCTCCTAGGGCGAGGTTAAATGCATATATAATACGGGGCAGCCTGAACCTGGCGCGTGACTGGGCACATTATACAAAATCACAAGAAATCACGAGAAAAGAGGGTGTGGGACACACGCATCAAACATGGAACAGGATATCGGAGTCCATTATTCATACGTTAATGATAAAAATAATATATATTCTGTTCCTGTTTGTTGTCGATGCATTATTCTTTCTGTTACTTTTGTAACTTTTAGGCAAATAGCCACGGATCAAGTTGAGTTCTTACTGTCTGGGGTTCCACCAAGCGCTTTCCGTTTCGCCACTAAAAACGTTTAATACTTCTTTATCAACTGATCTCGAGCTAAGGCATGTTTTGTATACAGAATGTAATAAATGTAATGAATTTCTCTTCATTTATACTTTGTGTTAAAATATTTTGCACTGAAAGTATACATTTATTCTGTTTCCGCTGCTACTAGTAGCCTAACATTTGATATGAGTATGCTTAGTGCTAATAATAATAATAATAATAATAATAATAATAATAATAATAATAGAACTCCAAGCCATGGACACACCGAGTGAGGACACAGCAGCAGAGAATCCTATTGACACTCCGGAGTGAAAGGGGTCAAGGAAACGCTGAATAGAATCTAATTCCGCTCAAAACAATGTTTGTATCGACACAATAATCACACTGACGGGGGTGTAAAGAAAAACATTGAGTCCTTTTAAATTGTATATTTATTTATCAACACACAGAACCAAGACCACAACAGTTAAGTAGTAGTAGTAGTTATTGGAGAAAATCTTTTACATGTTTACTTTTTACAACATACAAAAATGTAGGAAATGCAAATATTTTACAGTTGATGAACACAGTACTGTTACTGAAGGTCTATTTTTCCTGTATTACGTATACCCAGATTCTTTCTTCCTTTATGTCTTTTGCGTAGTGAATCAGAAGTAAAATCTGCTGGACAGTCTATATAGAATCTTTTGCTTTAAGCTTTGAGTCTTTTTTCCACTTCATACGCCGGTTCTGGAACCAAATTTTGATTTGCCTCTCGTTCAAGCAGAGGCTATTCGCAATCTCTATACGTCTCCGGCGGGTGAGATACCGGTTAAAATGGAACTCCTTCTCCAGTTCCAGAGTTTGGGACCGCGTGTAACTCGTCCTGGAGCGTTTGCCGTCAGATTCTGGAGTATATTCAGAAAAAAAAGAAACACACGCACTCACACACAATCTTATCTTAAGCACAGCAGTGAATATTATTAAGAAGCTAATTACATCTATATGTAATATGGCACACACACACACGCTCTCTCTCTCACACACACACACACACATATACATGCAAACATACATACGTATATGCTAAGGTCATGATAGTGGCAATCACTACTTTAAACACGATATTGTGTTACCATTGTAGTATTATAGTAATTATAGTATTAGTGTAATTATATAGTTTTGCTTTGTAAACATCACGGGTTAAAAAATCGGGTTGGTGTTAAACTGCTAGGATGAGGAGTGGACAAAGTTTTAAAATGTGTTACCTATCAACAAATATAGTACGCACAAAAAGCATCAGCGCAACTTCTTACCCTTTGACCGATTTTTATTTTTAATGTGTTCTTTTGTTACAAAACAAAGACAGTTTCTTAATTTCTTGAACATTTTGTATGTCTTATCCAGTTGCGATACCATAAATTCGGACACAGATCACCTCTCCGTAGTAACGGGACAGCTTTACGAGCAATTGGTGCCTTTGTCATAAAATTTACGACTGTGAGTTTTATGATTTCCAAGTATGGCCTGTAAAATTCAAGAGTTTAGAATGGAATAAATAAAGATGAGAACCCTGAGACATACAGGATATCTTAGAATAAAACATTCTATTCCTTTTCTACAAATAATAAGAAAAAGTTGGAACTTTACCGTGACTTATATGGAGTTTTGTCATCCACGGATACATTTGTGGCTGGCTGGTCTTTGGTTGAGCCGAGTGACTCGGTTGTCTTCCTGGCTGGACGGTTTGAATGCCTGCAGCTTTTATTTCGCTCGCTCCTGTCTTGTCAGAATGAATGCTGCTGAACTCCTTGTCCCTCTCGGCTTTTTCATTGTACAACCCCCGATTTAGAGAGCCCTTGGTGCTAACATTTATGGGGTTTTCCTGGGAACCCATGGCTGAGCGAGACCGTGACGGTGACGACGTCGTGTCGGAAAAACTACCGAGACTTGTACTCATCTCTCCGCGTTTTAGGGGGTTCGATGAGCTAGGACAAGAGAGGGACCCGCTGAGGTCAATCTCACCATAACAAAAACCGGGTTGATGGACCTCAGATACAGACCCATAGCTGTAGTTTTGCATGGCGGAGGCAGACGCCTCCCGTGTCTGCTTGTAAAAGGAGTTAGCTACGTACGAGCTCATTTTATGGGAAAATGCACCAAACAACAAGCAGAAACATTTCAACAGAAACTAACACTGAACAAAAACCTCGGTAACCTTTAGTTATGAATGTTTTGTGCATTGATAGCGCCTATCATTATTGGGATTGATTTTTGCTTTTTAGGGGCTTTTGTCCTAAATATGTCCAGGATTTATAGGTGGGGGATTTTTTTATTTTTTCCTTTATTCTACGTGCACTGCCCAAATATGGGAAAGAAGTCACGTGTTTCTGTTGGGCAGTCGTAAATTTGACTTGATCACGCCGGAAGGTTACTGATGGAAGCTGGAGAACCCGCGTTTGATAACGTGGCGATGGGGACAGTTGCTTGGTCGGGTGGAGGTATTGGACAGTAGGCTGAGAGCGTCACCTGGTGCCAGAACTGGGTCAGAACATGGCGTCGACTCCCTTCGCCCTAAACACTTATGTTGTGATCCATCTAGAAGTATTACAGACGGGGTATGTGCTTACATGCTTATTGTGTGTCTTGCAGTGGTCCATAGCAAACGATTGAACCCAAAATTGTCCTACTTTTGATAAGCAATTATGCTATTCGTAAATTGTTTGAACAATAACATAATGAGTTCCTTTGGGAAGCAAATAAACAAATAAATAAACTAGATAGATAGATAGATAGATAGATAGATAGATAGATAGATGAGTATATACGACTGTTCCCGTTAGCTTATTAGAAACGAAAATAGTCAAAGTTATGCAGCATACGAACAAAATCACGTTTTTACTTTTTATTGTTTTTTCTTTTTATAGTTTATATGTTATATTACGCTGAAAAATGACAAACTAACTTAAGCGTAGACTATATTATTTTGCGTTAAAATAACTACTGCAGACATTTATCAGTACGGCTAGTTGATTAATGTGTAAAATATAATTTTTTAGTGTTAATATTAATCGATTCCTCAATACATTAAAATTGAAACTTCTAAACATGTAAATAATCGCATGATGGTTTGCATATACCTTTATGATTTATCCTTCACGCTAACTGATCTAGTGGACATATTTAATTTGAGTTTATTTATTTTTCCTTAGTATCCTGGTTAATGCTTTGGTCGAACTCATTGTATCTGCAATACTAGATTCATTGTAGTTATGAATTAATTCGAACTTTACCAATTCCAGGCATTCCTCCTGGGTGACTCGCAGAACTGATAGTTATTGAGAATCAGAACCCACCACAGCAAAAATTGTTCTTTTGACTTATTAATAATGTTTTGCGTAGCCGCTTTGTTAATCATTTTGGTATCCTTTGGAAAATGCTTCTCAGTTAAACAATAATAAAGTGGAGTCTTATTTCATTCATGACATTCAGACCAAAAAAAAGTTGAAAATTTGAAAAACTGAATAAGGCACAATAGCGGCTTATATGGCTTGATATTAAAATATGTATTATCTGATACAGTAATATATTGATCTTTGCTAAGCGTATTTTAAAGTCCTTGCGAAAGGCGTGTATATTGGAAAGTTTTTAAATGTTATTATACAGTAAATGCATTTTGAAACGTGAAAATTCTTATATGGTGTATTAAAAGTTTACACATTCGTGGTCATGACGATCTTCCTAAAGACATACAAAAGATGCACTTTTAATAACAATTTTATTAAATACTCACAAATACGTTTGGACGTGAATGTCAAACAACAAAAAGAAAATGTATTTTACTTCGTCTTGCTAAAATTTACGTTTTTTTTATAACAACACGAGTATTTTGCTCACTTTTAAACATAATGCATCTACGACACTGAAAGCTGTAGGTTGTACACAAAAGCTCTCACATGAATAAAGCACACCATATATACAAGTCATATTAACAATTCAGGTAGTATCGTTCGTCCAAGTACAACTTTTGTTCATATGCATTTATACAAGAAATTAGCTAAACAGACAGCACGAATGCTCGTAATAAACAAAATGCGTCATTACCTTCACACTTATCGGGAATACCCTACGTGTGCGCTGCTTTAATTAGCACACAGCAGGTTTCCACGTTAAGGAAAACATTTTGCCAGATACAAGTTCACAGAATTTTATGAGACAAAGTATTCTAGTATAAAGCGTCCGATATGTTTTAAGGGTAGTAGAACTGTTGGTTTTACCGCAGTCCATTCTTGTAGAGCAGGGAATGATCAGGGAATGTCAAGTCATTAAATGGAATTCTGTTCATACCGAGGATCACTCAAATCTGACACGAAACAATTAAAGCGAAAACACGTATTTCCTGAAGTTGCATGTTTCTTACTATAGCACAGTGATGTCCATTTTAAATGCATCTTGCTGTCGTTATATGTGTGTGCAATTGTGGGATATCGTGCGCGCACTCATATATCCGTGCGAACATGTGTGCATTCCTATGTGTAAAAATTGTGCCAAATAAAATTTAAGATAGGTAGTTTAATTATACTTTGATATACCACTAATGTATTTGTGGATTAGGAAATCGGCGTTTTCTCCTTTTTCTTCTCGTCCGTGTCCACTTCTGTATCATCCTTCTCTGCTTCTTGAGTTGCTCCAGTAGATCCGTTTTCCATCAAAGTCGAAGTTAGATTGCTCTCTTTTTTCCATTTCATACGGCGATTCTGGAACCAGATTTTGATCTGGCGTTCTGTAAGACAGAGAGCGTTGGCGATTTCGATACGTCTGCGTCTGGTCAAATATCGATTGAAGTGGAATTCCTTTTCGAGTTCTAGAGTTTGGTACCGGGAGTAAATCTGCCGACCCCTCCGTCTATCTGACCCGTATCCGACTCCTGTGTAAAAATACATTTAAAATAGTGTTTACATTTTGTTTTCATATATTCATTATAGTATTTCATATTACACTACCCAAATTTCACATGTTGTATGAAAGCTGACTCAAAAGTTTTGATTAAATAAATAAATTAAAATAAAGGCATTTCATTACTGCAGCACACAATCGCGTGGATGCACTCAGTTTGCGTCAGAATTATATGGAATTACTGGCATTTTTATGAGTCGAAATACGAAATAAGTTACTTCTACCTTTATATGCAAAACATTTTAACATAGTCAAAAGTAAGGTAAGTCTACGCAAGGGTACTCTGAAGAATGTGTGAAGCATTGCCTGACTTTTACGCTTCAGTATAAATAGTGAAAATTGATTAATACTATATACAAAACGCCTTAAAACTTTTGTTAATTTCTGGCGATGGTGGGGGATGGTGGTCGCTTGACCAAAAGGGATTTCCTGTAAAGATAAAAGGCTTTTATAGCCAGCGACAGAGTGCTGCAGTAATGCTTTATGAGGTAATAAAAAGGAGCTTCGCTTGTTCTGTTGCCGGGCCGGTCATAAAACAGGCCAATTTATTTAATTTATCTCTTGGAGTTGTAATACATACCACTGTGAGAGTTCATTCGCTGCATCCATGGATAGATTTGAATGCTTCCTTTCTGCTCTTGTGATCCTGTTCTGCCCTGTTCCGAGGTGTAGTCCTGTGCAAGCGAGCTCTGTGCAGTCTGTCCCATGCTAGTTTGCCTGCAGCTAGGCAGAACATCCTTGTCTTGGTAGAACACGTTAGCTCCATATTCGTACGGTCCCCGGCTGGATCCAAAAACAACGTTATCTTGGGCCGAATAGAAAGGTGAAGAGTAGATCCGGTTCTGGGCCACAGCTGTCCCGTAGGACGAAAAATGTCTAACGGGGTCATAGCTGGACGAATTTAGAGCCACGTTGGGTAAAACTTCTTGACCACCAGCTATATGGCAAGGGAGCGACGGATTTGCGAAATACGAATTCATACCTTGCCTCTCTCCCTCTCGTTCTCTCTCCCTCCCTCCCACTTTTTCTTTTTCTTTCCGTTTTTCTTTCTGCCTCCCTGTCTCTCGTTCTCTCCCTCTTTATTTTTTCTGTGTTTTAAGAGGAGCGCGGACTGTGATTTCTGTTTAATTTATTTCAGGGCTTCGCTAGAGGCACACAGCTCGAATGTTATAGCTAAGGCTTCAACCCAAGTCAGAGAGAATGACAATGTCAGCTGACCATGTTCCTCCAATAAAAAGCGAGGAATAGAAGGAAAGTGGGGGGGAAAACTTCGTTTTTTTATTCATTTGACGGAAATAGCAGTGCACTCACTCACTCACTCACACACACAAGAACGCGCGCACACACACATACGCACGCACAGCACCAGCGCTCACACACACATACGATTGAACACCGTCGTATTTATGAATGTTCAGTAATTTTCCTGACTGTCCTGTTCTAGAATCTGATCCATAATCGAATCGATCCGTAAAAAAGTGAATGTATGAGTTCAAGAGATTATGAAGAAAAACTAACACTTAAAAAGTAACGTAACAAGACTTGTATATTCATTTGCATGATGTGTCCATATGTCTATGTTATATAGTTATATATTCATGACTGTCGTGTTTAAAAGAAAATCTGATTAGCCAACTGCACGCAGGGTACAGTAATCCAATTACCTAGTCGTAGAATTATCTTGACAACGTAGTATCTCAGATCGATAAGCATCTTTCTTTTCTAGCAATATATTTCAATTTTAATTGAAATAGATGATTTAAAGAAACCATTTTGAAAATGAAAATTCAGGAAATATATCGTAAATATACAAATTTCCGTTTATTGTTACAAGAAGACGCTTATTAATAATCAGTTAAAACGCATTCCGACATTTTAGGTATTTAATTGCGTTAACTTTATAGGGGTTTAACACAATTTACAGACGCCTTGTGCGTCAAAAGATTCTGCAAACGGTTGTCGGAATAAAAAACGTGAAGACTAACGTGGCAAACCTAGAAAGTGAGCTGCGTTTATCTTTCATTAATTCATGGAGCAAAATGTATTTTTTATTTCCGCTGTTTGTGTGTTTACATCAATATTCACTTTTAATCTAAATAACATCCTCCAACGCCTAAAAGCAAATGATACCGATCTATTTTTCTTATAGATCCGAAGAATGCGAAAACGAAATTAAGATGCACAGAAACTTTTATATTAGTGAAGAAACATTTAATCGATAAATTAGCGTGCGATTTGACGCTGATTGAAAGGAACAACCCGGCTTCGTGCTGATCTTAATCGTGGCGGCTTAATAATTAAATTATTATTTTAATGCACGTCCAGTTTAAGAATAATTCACTGGCTCCATCCTCTACCAGCGCCAAAATATTTCTGGTAATATGCAAGACACTTGCAGGCCGAGAATGCATCACTGGCATCATGTTAAAAGCTTTTTTTGCGAGTAGCAAGGATATTATACCTGGATTAAACATGTAAACATAGCTGTTAACATATTGATAGTGATATCGGAGCACCAATCGCACATTGAACATGACGTTCTTAGATGCGCCCAACATCAGAACAAAATGTTTCTGTAAAATAACAATTTCTTGCAGTTTTAAAGAACAACCAATTTGGTGTGTTTATTGGTCGCGTTGCTAAGTGAATAACCCCGATGAAATCCCAAAAAAGAAACGCCGCTGTGTACATATGGTGCGCATACATGAGGAGCGGGGACGATGAGTAAATCTGTTTTACTGCAGAAGAATGTCTTAACGCCTGTGTAAGCTAGAGAAGTCATAAAATCAGACAGGTGACTGCTTCCAGCAAATCGCCAGGGCATCTCAGCCTCCCCACTATTTTTGAGGACGTTAGGGCAAATACGTTTCATGCGTTTATATACTATTTTTATGTATGTAGGGGTAGAGTATACAATAGTGTTTAGCGGTTTATGCACTAATAAAAATAACTTTAATACTTGTTCGCACTGGTTTCTTTGCGTTTCTTTGCAATGAAATATAAAGCAAAAACACATGTATTTTCAGGCCTGCTGTCTCCGAACCGATTTCATTAGAATGATATCTTGTATGAACGGAAGGAAAATGCTTCTGAAATCTTTAGGTCGGCCATTCACATACCACTCTTAGGCTATCATGATCACGAAGTAAAACTGGTATAAAATTTGTATAGCGCTGATAAAATATAGCATTAACATATATATATATATATATATATATATATATATATGGAACACTAAATACCTGCATTCAACTTTAACTCTACAGCCAAACAATAGCATTGCTGTATACAAACCATTGTGAAAGTTGGGCGATCGGTTATATACGACATTTTAATTCACAAATTTACCAATCATGACACACTCGTTTGCCGGGTAAAATATGGTATGTTTATATTACATTTTATTCTGCATGAACGTAAAGGAGGGTTTTCCAAAACTGTATCATATTATTTAGGTGATCAGCAGTTTTACTGTGTGCATCAATACATTACGGTGTTTGCCATTGAAAGTACAAGCTCGAAAATCTCAGCCGTTTTGTTGAATTAAAAAGCTGTCGCGACCTTCAGTCAACTGGTAAATAACCTACGGATGGCTGACTACTTTAGCGCTTGCCATAAACTGAGCAGAAACTTGAAAGTGTTTTATTGCCTCATCGAAAACAAAAGCAACAGCCACGATAGGCTCCGCTACTTGAAATAAACATCACAAAACAATTTACTGTTACACATATAACGATCTGTATTTGTATCTACAACTATAAATGGACCGTGAGGACAGTATTTGTTTCTGTTCATAAACATAAAAAATGGGGGAACATCGTTAAAATTATTGAATAACATTTAGTATATAAATTGACCAAGCAGTTTTACTGGCGCGTGGAATGTTAAAACAAGCCTGAACAGCCAAAGCAATCATTGCCGTTTGCTATTTATCACTTAGGTCTGGGTTCAATCAATTACTCTCTCTGCTTAGTATACTTCTTTTAATGGGCATTCAACTTAAAATAATGAAAATGTATTTAATACTTTCTTCAAGTTTTAATACATGTTCACTTCGACAGCTTGTAATATGTCACAATAATTTCGTATAGAAAGGACCCTTTACACCTACTTTATATGTTCATTAATTGAAGAGATTATTTCTCTTTTAAATGCGATGGCAACCATTGTTTTTTTTTTTTTTTTTTTTTTTAAATATATATATCAACAACAACAAAATACCCTTAACGACCGAGAGATCGAATTTTAAAAATGTACATTTATATCAGTGACGCATACGTACATGACTTCACGTGTATAATAGGTTTTAATTATATTTGGTGCTTGTATAGTGACGAAAGGCCATTGGTTTGAAGTTAATGTATTCCAGGCTTCTTAAAACGTGCCTGGTAGCTATTAGAAACATACACTCGGCCTTAGTTGGTCACCTTTTAATTATATAAACAAACTACGTTCGATATTTCACCTAACAGATTGCTCATAATGAGTTGTGTAATTATTGCACATCAAATTATCTGAGATTTAAACCCACAAAACTTTGATATATTTTAATACCTTTTAAAAATATGTGTCCTGATTATAATAAATATGCTTCCATCTATGCTGTTAGTCCAGTACGTGGTCCAAACGATATTATTATTATTATTACGTTTATATAACTTGGCCTCATAATATTCGCCAATTACTATTAAAATACATAAATAAACAATTAACAATAAAATATAAACTGGTAAGACGTGTTTCTCCATTCTCCATTCTTTTTATACCAAACCACCATGTACACACACACCACTCGCCCGAGCGCGAGATACTTCAACCAATGCCACGTTTTTCATACTCACTATAGAACTATGTTGTGCCATTACGGATAGATAATATATTAATCGGTTAGCTTTCACGATATTGTGTGTAGATTAACTGAAATTAAACAATTTCAGTGCTACGTAAGTGTTACACCTCCTCTTTTATCTCGTTCTCTTTAACAGCGACGCTATTACTGAGGAACCGCGGAGACGCCTGTTCTGCACCACAGGGGTTCCGGAACTCGGCACAGTACCGGAAGACTGGTCACAGCTGGCCGACGTCTTTTGCACACTTTTGCTACAAACCTGCCGTATGTGGTAAAACTAGAGCCGTAATATTCGAAGCCGTCGTCTTCACCATAAGGTTAATTATGCCTTTGTTCGTATACCCAGGTTTATATATTTGTATAACATTGTGTAAAAGTTTAACTTAACAGAAATTTTTATCTGTTCATTCACTCCTATTATAAAGAAGATAATCACTTGATTTATTTACTGTATTTGGTTCGTGATTAAAAATATCCCTATAGTCTTATGTATAACTGCTAACTAAGTAAATGTTTGCTTGATAAATGTTATTTAGCATTTTTTGTGCGTTCTGCATACAGCTGTACTTCATCATAGGTGCCTCCGATGGTCTGCGATATTAAAATGAGAAACTGTACGAGCGGCCCTTTGGTTTATTTCAAAGTTCGAAGTTGTATCACTGTCATTATTGTATATAAACATAAACGGTTATATAATTTCGTATACTTATTGCTGAATGTAATACAAATGAAACTAAGCATTATGCCATCTACGTCATAATACAGCGTATATGTCCGCTTGACCACAAGTTCAATGGGAGAAACATGATTCAGTGTCACACGTAAGCTCTCATCACGGTCTTAAACATACAGAGACTTACAGGATTGATGAAGTAAGGCGTATTCGCCTAATAATAGAAAATATCGATACTGTTGTGCGTATTTGCGCATCCATTATAAATGACAAACAGTCATTCATATATTTAATTGCCAAATAAATTGATAAATTGACACAAGGTGGCAGTGTTGTATTTATCTATTTACATATGGGGGCGGGTCGACGGGGTAGCTTTTCCAATGTGTTAAACATGGGAGGACAAGACCCAATCACAAAGTACTTCAGAAACTCATAGGCAGGTGAAGGATTATACAGTATAAAATATATACAATAATACACACATTTAATTTTAAAATAGCGCAATGGAAAGAGTGCTGCTGCCATATAGAATCAAAAACAATTTTTCACACCTTATAGGTATGATGGCGAAATTGCTTGATAGCATTTTATATAGAATATTTTGTAACAATATATATAATTATTCTAAAATGAAATTGGTCATTAGAATTTTGAGTGAATATTTAGAAGAACTGTAAAATTGTACATTTTTAAATCGAAAATATTTATCCTGTAAGAAATCTTGGCAAATCTTTTATATAAATAGCTATTGTGGTTCATTTTATTTTTACGCTCCTGGTAGCTCTGCCTTCACTACTTGCTACAGTTACAATGTCACATGTCATAAATAGAATATATATTTATTAAAGTGACACGTGCAATATATATTCTTTCTCTTTAATTATTCTTCCGCTTTAACACAGGTTATGGGTTAAAGTGACAGGACAGGTCTTTTTTGGACTTAAAATATAAAACAACCTTTGTACGCTGTGCCTGAAAGTCATAAAAATCCATTTGATTTTTTTCCCTAGGTCCATTCAATTGTACAACACTGTTACCATTTACGCTTGCTCTATGGAATTTATGATATTAAACATTGATATTGACCTATATTTATATATCCTGTGTCCTCTTACACACAAAAAGTTCCCACGTTATTTCTTTTTTACATATATTTGAACTCAGCGCAGGATTTTTCAAAAAAATCAATTTGCATGGACACAAGCTTGTATACCAAAGGCAGAGTACCAAAGAGAGTTTTATGCATCAACAAGTAGTCTTATTATTTAATGCTGCGGAATTAATTATATTAACATGAACGGAACGGAAGTTCAAGATATGTTTCCTAACACAATTACTACAGCGACAAATGGCGTTTCCGATGAAACAGCAGAATGGCCGTAGATGAATGTTGCCTTGATGAAAGCGATTATTTTAAGACATGTCTGCAAGGGTAGTGAATAACAAAATATGATGTCACTTACCATTAAAATACATGCAAACAGAATAAAAAATATGCAACCGACGAC
>JABFDZ020000090.1:1483927-1514093 GCA_019775955.2 Pollimyrus isidori | reverse complement strand
ACCAACACCACCGTTTAGTGCATCCACGTACACGACAGCTTGCTTTTCTCATATGTCCGTGTGGCCTCTCACGTGTTCATCACATATCGCCCGAAATACCTTTGCAGACACGATACCAGGAGACAGTATAACAAACATTGCACCGTTGTAATGTCTCTCTCACAACGAGAACATTAAGCAGCCACTGACATTTTACTTCGGTTCCATGCGCAAGCCGCTTGAGTGCTGGGAACATTTTCTGTATACATTAGGCCAGAAGCAGCGTTACTGTACCTTATTTACATCCTGCCTGACGACAGAGCACATCATGAATCTGACGAATAGCGCCTGTAACACGTTACCTTGTGAAACAACCATGCATACAGAATATTTACTAATAGTCGTTGACACGCTGGAAAATGTATTAGCGGCGTAACTAATTACTGGCCTTGTCAAATATACGCATGTTGTAACGCAAACTCACCAATCACAAGCAAAAGTGTACATCACATAGAAAGAATGGTATCTGTTTGAGTCCACAAAGCAACCTACGACATTTTAAATCTTTTAGATTTTGTGCATGGTTAAAACAATGTATTTACACGTAGGAAGAATCGCCCTTCGTATAGACAGCGAACCAGTACTAATAATGATGCGAATACAACCGAAAAGGCATTAACTCCTGCAATAAGATAAGATTACACTCCGTTTGTATTAAATTTCAGATGAGAGCAGGGTTCACTTTACCAAGCTTTCACTTGTAATATGAATTCATCCTATGTCCACAACTCCTTTGGGGCCGAAAAAAGAATATTTGTTGCATCATATCCCTACCTACTATTGATATGCACTATTAGATGAACATTTAAACCAATAAGCAGCGGGGGATCCCCCACTTACCCGCGTCTTCTTCGCTGTTACTGTGACGCATTTATGGTGCTCCGACGTTATGGCGAGCAGGAGTGACGGCGAGTAAAGACGCAGAAACGCAATGCAAAGAAAAGCACTGCTTGTTTTGAATGGAGTCACGGAAGGCTCGAAATCGCACACGATAGCACGATATTTGTAACCCGAATCTTCGTGTTCTATTAGAATCCAGCTGAAAGAGAAAAATGCAGTTTTGCCAGCTAAGGGCTGAGAGACAGGAGAGAAAGGAGACGAGACGATACAGTCACCGGAGCGCAGCGTAATGATAGTAGCGTGATGGGCTTAGAAAATAACGTTTCCTCCTAACATCCAGTAAGACTAAATAACACCCATGGAAAATTAAAAGTGACTGGACTCTTTTCTACGCTACCATTAAGTCTGCAGTGGTGTAGAGAACGTGTGATCCGAAGAAAGACTACAGTACAAAGTTCAGGTTCATGAAGACTGAGTCATGTGACCAGCTCTAGCCAATCCTAGCAACGATTCAATCGTAAAGTTTTATTACTTAGCTGTAAATTTCTCCCCAAACAACCAAGAATGCGTTGCGCATGTCCCCCAGGCCCCCACCCCAACCATTTTTATTGACAGGGCTGTTTCTTGGTATTTCTCACACATTATGTGCATAATCTTCACATGTAATCATGAACCTCACTTGAAACTATAATTGCAAAAAACAGGAAAATTAGGACCACCGCAGTAAATATCTGTTAAATTACTTAAACACTGACCTTCAAATAAATGTTGCAACACCATTGCAAATCGCACGCAAATAAAGTTACATGTTTTTAAACAGCGATAAAAATATCTTGTATACGTGTCGCGGCTTTTCTCATTATTAAAACATTGGTTTCAAGTTCAGTGTAACTTAATGCCTAATTCAAAGTTGTGGCAATAGCACAGAAAGGCCAAAAATAAGATGAATTACAAATAAATATTTGCAAAATCTGCTGCTGTCTGTTTAGTCTTTAAATGATGGTATATTTCGATGGGTTCAGTTTTACATTATGTAAGATATGAGGAATTATATAAGATTCCAGCGCATTTGATTTGATTCGAGTACGTTGACGACCAACTGAATCAATCTGGACGCATTGCCAACGCGCGCACGCGCATCCACACGAACATGAGGGCGCAGGACTTGTCCACATGTAGCGTCGTTTAATCCTCGGCATTTCCTGAGATCCTAATTTCAGTTAACAGTACAGCTTTTACTTTTAGTTCATGTTTATTTTCAGAATTCAGAAGTGCAACATTTAATGTTGATCTTTCCCACCGTATAATCTTTTTGTGGAATAATGTAATTTTGTTTCCTTTGCAACTTAATATTAACATCCCCAAAAGGCATATGAACATTAATGGTACAACTTCTTTTTATTTGAATATTTTGGGGACAGGTGATTCCAAATAAGTTAGGGGACTTTAAAACGACTAAAAACAATAAATGTATCATGTAGTCTGTGTATTTAGTTTGAAGGGTGTGCTATATATTCAATAAGTGCGCAATAGACAAATATCATCAACTCTTGAGATATTCATGGCCAGTTTCGGTTAAGATTTTTTACTACGAATGAAAGAGCGAAAGGAAATTCAAAACAATTATAAGAAAATAAATGTACCATATGAACTATGAATGGGAAAGTAATATATATATAGATAGAAGTGCAGACATTTGGATCGACGCTGCATTTCCAATGATGACAGCACGTAGATCTTACGTGTCCTCATAAGAAAGCTCACAAAAAGGAAACACTCTGGCGTCATTAACTGGTCGATTAAAAAGAATTTTATATATTTTTTTTCCTTGTGTGTTTTAGCAAAGCGTAGTAAAAGCAAAATATAGCACTATTCTGTTTCCAGCATACCCACTGATTTGTTTATGGGTACACTATTTACCTGAAATATTAATTTTGAACAATTTTTAGTTACATATTTTAACTCGCTTCAAGAAAAAAACAAGAGATTTAACAAACAATGGTGACCCAAAGACAATTGGAATATTAATAACATCAATTAATGCGCTGTGTCCTTATTAAGGACTTGATTATCTGTATGTACGTCGGTAAATTGTTTTGTAAATGCAAATACTGCAAAATATTTCGCCGTTTGCATTATATGAGTGTGCATGGACAAAACTTGACATCGTTCGTTTCAATTACTGTCATTTACATCGAGTTTTACTTTGTGTATTTTGCTCCAAATACTAGAAATAATTCTAAAAACGAAATTACAACATGATTTTAAACAAAGTGTGGTCAAATGTTTAAAAGCGTAATTTGTTTACGTTTTACATTTTAATTTCTGCTGACAATTTATATTATGCATGTAGGTCATTTAAGGTAGTATCTGTCTATCCTATCTTGTAACGACAGTTAAATTCTATAAATGCCTCATATTCTCAGAAAATAGCTTTAATAATCATTAAATCATAAAAATTAATTCTTAAAGCTGTATCTGCAAAATTTTACCTGTCGCAGAAACTGGTAGTTTTGAGCCACACTAGCTGAGCTCTTCTCTATGAAACATCATTTTTATAGTTCGCGTATTTCAAACGAAATCATCGTCAGATATCTGTTTTAAAGTGAATAAACTTCACCTTTAAACACTCATTTTATAGCATATACGTTCAAGCAAATACGCCAAACTGCATCATTAAGTTTTACCGAAACTTCAGAGAATGAAAACAAACCAGAAGTTAGCCCAGGACGGCTTTACAAGTTGTGGCAAGTCACGACAACCCCCCCCCCCCCCTTAGTGTCCAGTTCCTTTTATTTCGTTTACCGACTCGTTTATGCAATGACGCTATAATACCTCATGCAATTTAACAAACAGGTAAGCCTTGCTGTGCTCAGGATTCTCCGACTTAATGGTAAAACCAAGTTATCATTTAACCGAGTTGTACTTTAAACCACACGACTGCAAATCGATCGGGGCATAGAGACCCATATGCATCTGATGATTCGTGTTTTATTTATTTCACTTTTGTCACTCAGAACATTCAGAACTCTTTAATTAAAACATAAGAAAACGAGCATATTGCTAACGGCAAGATACGAATAGACATACATGGAGATTATATTCAGTGCAATAAAAACCTACTCTATAACATCAATACAATATAATAATATCAGTTAAAATTCTATAGTTAAGAGTAATAAAAAAACAAAATGTGCATTTTAACATTGTGTAGGCAGTTTAAGTTGTTGGGAGAAATTTTTAGATATATATATTATATGAATTCAGCTGCATAGCAGTGTCCATCAAGCTAATGCAAAGCTTTAGGGCTACAAAACATTTAAAATAAAACAAAAATACAAATAAAAACTAATCATAGGTAGTATTACATTTTATAAGTTACACAGCACATTTTAATAAAACACAGAAAGTTAATTTACAGTCACTTCAACAGTACAACTTTCATTGTGGAAAGTGTGTTTCCATGGCTAGAGCATTAAATTCATACGCAAGGGTCATAAATCGAAGGAGTCTGCTGAAATGCAACAATGAAATTAAGAGCATCGGCGATGAAAAACTGTCTTAACTTTCAAATGATAGTCATTAGTAATTCTGTAAATGTGACATGGCTAAAATCACGTGCATGTCCCGAGCTGCTGAATAGTCGTTTTGAATTTGTATGGATAAATTTAGAGGGAAATGTGCTCTAAACTCGAACACTCCACTTTGTACGTCCCGTAGCATCGGCGACATGCAGCAGTGAATAGAATCTGCTGCCCAGCATACTTTGAATTGGACCTGGATCTTTAAAATTAAAATATATAATGAATGCTGTAAATTAGTCATTGTTGTGACGTTTCATACAGTAATGAATTTTATATTTTCGTTTTTTTATAATAGCAATGGCTCTATTTGCACGGTAATTAAACCGGTATTGTGTTTTGTTGCTCTCCTTTTGATTTAAGTTGTCTCTTCATGTCTTATTTTTACTATATAGTAGACCTGACTTTACTGAACTCCGAAAAATTACATAAACCAATTCATATCGTCCCGATTGGGAACTAGAATGGAGTTGCAAAGCAGCAACTTTTCATAAACAACAGTTATTATTTCTCAAATAGTAGATGCTTCTTGCAGATCAAGATAAATGGACTTCAGACGATTTTTCGTTCTATCATGGAAGCGCGTGGCCAAGGGAAATGGTTTGACAGTTACGACTCTGGGATTTTTCTCACTTGTTGACTCAATTAAACAGTGGCAATAAAGTTTATGCGCTCTCTGGCTCTCTCTCTCTCTCTCCCACACACTCTCTGTATGGCCTTCATGCCATATAACCATAAAGAAAGGCAATAAAATCACTTTTTAGTCTCATCTTTCGCTTCCGTTTCCTTTTTTTCATCTTCTCCCCCCTCGCCATCCTCGTTACATTCCTCATCGGCGTCGGTCTCAGCCTCCCCTCTCTGTCCCGGGAATTTGTCTTTGTTATTTTCCTTTTTCCACTTCATACGACGGTTCTGGAACCAAATCTTCACCTGCCGCTCCGACAGGCCAAGTGCATGAGACACTTCAATGCGTCTCTTACGTGTAAGGTAGGGATTGAACAGAAACTCCTTCTCCAATTCCAGTGTTTGATAACGACTGTAAGTCTGCCGTCCACTGCGCCGTCCCGGAGCTATAAAACGAAACAAGTAATCCGCAACAAATAATGTATATGTGGAATACGAGGTACCAGTCGGGATTATACCAAATGTAACACGTATAACATGAACAAAACATGTAACCTCATATCATTGTGGATCCACTGTGTTACATTTTTCATAATAAAGGAATATATTATACTACTCAGAAGTTGTAAGTAATTTTTATTTATATTTTAAGTGTGTACCATATTGTAAAGGGATATATTGATACAATTACTCTGCGCGTACAAACAGACATGTTGTCTACCACCTAATTTTAGTAAACTGGAAGACTTTTACTGTGTTTTACATTTGGACATTTATTCACTAATTCTGTATTGGTGTGCAGGATGCGCCTAGTCTTACTAGTTATTTAACTGAGCATTTTCATGCAGTTAAAAAAGGTGGTATATGTACGTGTTTTACATATGCATGTGTAAAATGTATAAAATACTTCAAAATAAACCACACTAAAAAAATATTACATGTAAAATGTATGCATATTTTCTCAACAACAAAATGTGCTCACCTCATATGCTTATTTATTTATTTTTCGTTTATTTACAGGCATTTCAAACACACTTATTCAGTCTTAGTTATGTTGAGTGTTCGTGTAACCTACCGAAACAAAACCACAGGCCAAAGTGTTTTTGATAAGAGGGTTATTAAAATGGTTATTACTGTCAGTTGTTCGCGTTGTGTGTGAACAGGTGCGTTTAAAACGTTTAAAGATAAAGAATACCATCCTATACTCATTATTTCATCCTGAGCTTTTGCAATTGTTTTTTTTTTCTTTTTGATGGATTTATGTGCGTTGCTGTGCGTTGCTGTGCGTTCTGTGCACTGGACTTCATTAGTCAACATCAAAAGTTTTGGTATAACCCTCATTATTTCTCCATTAGAAAGTAACACATGGCAGCATAAATTTTTGAATATAAAACCGAGTAAATTGGATATCGATGAAAACTTTTCATAAATGCGAGTACTATGAACACCTGACTTTGCATGTAGCCTGTTAAGAAGCGGATGTATGAATATGAAATCTTTGTGAAAAAGCGGCCTACTGACGCTCCAGCAGTGAATTCTCACGGCACAGAAACACATTCAAAGAGACACACACACACACAAACACACACAAACATAGAATCTCCTTAGAACTGACACACATGAGTATTGGAATACAAAGATTTCTGACCGTGAGGTCTCATCCAAGGAAACATGAGACTTGGGGACGGGTTTTGATTTAAGTGCCCTTGTCCTTCTCCAGGGTTCGTGCCATTTGACGATTTACAGTCTGGATATTGCGCTATGCTTGCCTCTTGCTGGGTACCATAAAGTGATTGTCTTGGAAGGGCTTCGTATCCATAAAATTTAGTGGCATCTCCGTGGCAAGCCAAAGCGCACGGGTTTTGCTGGAAGCCCGGGTTAGAGATTCCTGAAGTGCCGTGATGGAAAAAGTCTTGGACGTGATGGGACGGATGTTGAAATCCCGGCGTTGCTCCTCCGTGTCCGTACACCAGCGCATGGCTCCGGGTGACGCTCTGAGGGAACCGACAGTCGTAGTAAGATGGTTCCAATGTTTCGCTGGTTTTGTATTTAGAAAAAAGAGGGTTAACAAAATACGAGCTCATGTTTTTTTCGCATTCACAATAAAATGTTGTTTTTAAACCGTTTGCTCTTGTGGTAAAAAAAAAAAAACTATATCCCAAGTCTCATAAAACTCAGACACAACAACCGGAACATGAGGGAGGGGGTAAAATCGCTATTTGTTTGAACAATCCCGCACCGCTCTCTCTCTTCCCCCTCTGAAATTTTCTCGTATCTGAGTGCCTTCCTCTGTCCTTCCTCTTTTTCCCCTATTTGCCGCTTCAAATCCTGCTCATGTCGTGAGCTGTGTCTGCGTGCTTGGGCTAAAGCTGGCTAGGTCGGACGATACACGCACAGGAGATTTTTTCTTCCCACCCCCACGCCATCGACCCCCCTCCTTTTCAGTCTCCACCAACCTTTAAAGCCCCCCCTTCCCCCATCCACCAGCAGTTTCAGACGTTCTACCTTGAACAACATTATGAAGCAATGTCGAACAATGCTTACTGGTTTTTCAACTGTTCCTATACGGAGGAAACCTGTGGTGAAGAATAACGATTCTCATGAATGCTTGGCAATCAATGTATTTTGATATCTCACTTGATATGGCATTAACAACGAGAACTGTTTACGCATGGGCTGCACTATAATTACACCACGTTATGTTTTAACTGATTTTTAAAATTAAATTATTAATAGCAATTATATCAGTAATACAATTTATACTATTTTTATTTTATTTTATTGACAGGAGTTAAGCCTCTGTTCTAATTCTACTAATATTTTAATCGTTTTCATAACATCAAACGATCACTAACTGTAATTATGGTATTTTATTGATGAATATGGTTTGCCAGGCTAATTTCTTATTATACATTGTCAATGACAATATGGTATCGAGGCTAACTTGACACGAGAACGCTCAGAATCATTGACAATGTATCTGCCTGTATTTGTCTTGACGTGATCCAACAAATGTCGAAAAGAAATAAATCATGAAAAATCGATTAAATGAAGATATCGGAATTATCTATCGTTATATTCACCGACAAATTAAATTACTGCGCTATTTTCGCCCCGTAAACCCACAAGAAGTCACGCTTGCTTCTTTTGTTCTGTGTGACTGCTGATTATATCTCGCTACATTAAAATATATTAAAAAAACAATGTTCGGGAGCTGACAGATGAATGATAGATACTTCAAGAAGACGCAATTTTACATAACAGCATTACAGTATTTGCCGTGTGAAATCCAATATGGACGACGGCTAACAATGGCGATTAGGATTATATGCATATTGCAGGTTGTATTTATTTTATGTCTGGTGTCGTTTAATATAAATGTAACTAATTCTGCAATTGTACGTAAATTCTGCGTACGTTTTTGATTTTTCTTATATAATGACGGTTATGGTATTTTTATCAGTAACGTGTAATATATGAATTTTCTATTATTGGTGTACGATTTTAGCTTCTCTACTGTTATCTATTCATAATATCCTTATTAATTCTATTTCACTGTGTGCATCGCTCCCCCCCACCCCAAAAAAAGTTTCCTTTTATTGGTCCGCCGCCCCGATTAGAAAAAATGTTTCGTTTCCTCATTATAGGGAAGAAATGTTTGTAATTTTAGAAATAACAGCCTTAATGTGAGTATCGATGCTTAATGTTTAATATGGATAGTGTTTCTCTAAAGAGAATAAATAACATTAAACATGTTTCTATATCGTCCATCACTGTATATTTGTACATATATTCCTGTGTGTTACTATTAAATATCACTTAACGAATACAACACAGTTGGGCATAAATCAATGCCCAACTGTATTCTATTCTAACTGAAACTTTTCCGTGCCATTTTTATGTAATTAGGCTACATGGTAAGACTTTCACATTTTAGCTGTTTTGAAGAGAAGAAACAAAATCACCCGTGATTCAACAGCGACATCTAGTGTTCGTAGTTGAGTAATATTGAGTAATATTGTTGTACGTGTGAAGAAATTCATGCGAAATGGAAAATAAGACTAAAATCACATTTCGGGAAGAAAAGCTAACTGTCTGTGGTTATATGTGGTTAAATAAAGAATAATTTAATCAGAAACGTTTAATAATGTAATAATGTAATTGGTATGTTTGATTTTACAGGGGTGCAATTTTTGACATCAATACTTAATTTTATCGTAGCTTCCGACTACATTTGTGTAGGTTATTTGTTTAACTTTCAGTATTAATACAGACATATTGTTAATATGATTAATATCGAATACATTGAATGCATCGCTATCTGCATAAATTTCCGAATAATTAAAATTAATCCCAACAACAATTAATGTTCTTCGATTTAGCACGTAGACTACTGTATTTAACTTATATCTATATTAAATAATTACGATTAAAGACAAACACCATTCAATAAATAGCAGTAATGATAATTACAAATAAAGGTTGAAAATATATGTGGCCAACTGCAAAACACTTAATTAATTGCAAAACACAATTAATAAAGTATAAAGATTGTTGTTTTATGTAAGTAAATTCACGGGACATTTGGGAAACTATTGCGTCGTCCGAAGTCAGGGGCTAAACTTCAATTTTATAGATACTTCTCCTTATACCTGCTTATTTTTAATCACGGACATCTCTCTTGATTTTATTGCGCAAATAAGAAGAACAAAATGCAGAGCAATAATATGCTTATAATACGTGCAATTTGTGGAAATGTCATTGCATATTTCTGCTTCAGAATCATTGTACAGCCGACCCGTAATTTGTACGTTTAGACCTGGTGTAGAAGAAATTCGTTTGCAAATCATAAAGAAACAAACTAAAATGACTGAGAAAATTCAAGTTTGATGCCTTTGATCATTCTTCTGCAGAAATTCTCTACTCTAGCCCTCGTTGACTTTGAAGAGGAAGGATAATGGGGAAACGTGTTAGCAGTGGATCTTTCAGACAAAATAAGAGCAATAAGCTTCCTTTGAAACGGGCAACCATTGTCTCAAATTAAAACAATAAAATAATTTAGGCCAGACGTCTAGCCAGTTACCCGGGTTTTGCTTTGTTTGAATGTAAGGGAAGCAAACAGCACAGGCTCTACTAGGGCAGTAAAACCTACATTTTTGTCCTCAGTAGCGGAAATGTCATAGTATATTGGGCTCTAAAAATCCCTGAAACTGACGTATATTGTGTGCACCGTCATAAAACGGCGCTTTCTTGACGCTCCCATGAAATGAACGCTATTTCACGTACGTTAACGCGAAGCGGAACCCCAAGCGACTACAATGAAGAGTGCATTGTGTTGTTGTTGTTATTATTATTATTAATATTATTATTATTAATAATAATAATAATGATAATTCAACAACGTTTCGGGAGATCTAAAGATATTTGGCTATCCTTATGCTATGTAAACACTAGCATGCGTGGATTTCTGTTTGAGTACCATTACATCATTTTAGTGCTAAAACAGCACAACCGCACAATAACATGTGTAGAAACCAACATTAATTGGTTTGTGTTTATGGCTTGTGTCTTTATTTACCTGAACTTATATGAAATAAGCAAAACGTATATGTAAATGCAGAATATCTTTGCTGGACGTAACTATAGGTAAAATATTTCTATGTTCAAATGATATTAAGAGCATTAGATAAATGAAATAGTCTTCCTTTCCTAGTAGGATTCTTGGCAGTTTTAATAATACAAGGCAATTTGAGTTCACGAAAAACACAGGCCTATAACAGCGGCCTCAAGGTATTTCAATTACTATTTTCAAAACACTACGGCAAAAACTTTCTGGATCTTGAAAGGAGTATATATAATTTGTAAGTGAGCCCAAATGAATACTTAAGGGTCCACAGATATATTCTAAAATTACACCCATATAAGGAAAATATATTCCAGAATCATCATATTTCAAGGACATGGTAAATTATGGTTGTGAGTACTGCTGGAGAAGGCTCGTTAAAGAAACGAAACAGGAACTATGATTTAGCTTGCCAGATGCTTTTAATAATGAATATACTCCCTAGATATGGCGCGGAGAACGAAAAGTTTTTTGAATCTGGATTTGTTTTTTTTTGTTTTTTTTAAAAAAAAACAAGCCCCAGCCCGATTACTTAGTTTTCTGACGACAATTGTCCTAGAAATCATCGTTTTGCAAGGCCCACACCTCTGGAACACAAGGACACTGGTGCTGGTATGCCTCTACTAGCATGTGAACAATTCTAATCAGTATGATTCAAAACAATTGAAGGAAGTACAAAAATTCACCGTGGTGCATTAAATTTATTTACACGTAGCCTTATAGACAAATATCCCTGTTTTTGTTGTCATATTACTCAACTGACCATAGAAAGCCTTTAACACGTATATTAATCTAAAAGTAAACATCCATAGCTACGAATACACGCAAGGCATTCATAAGTTACGAATCAAAAGAAAAATATATGTATAATTTCAAGTAATTTTCTCTGGTTGTATTTGAATAAGGAACGTTACCTTTTTGTTTTCTTTCTAGACAAATACACAAAAACACAAAAATACACAGGCACTCATACATTGCTAAAAATTAAAACTCACATCGGGAGTTGTTTACATAAAAAATGCGTCAGACTGTAATACAGTTACAATGAAAATGAAACATTTAAATGGAAATGTGAAAGAACAATATGGTAAAACGGTATAAGTATTTTGCGAGAGTTTCTCTTTGTCCTTTTTACGTCGACCGTTTCCCATTATTGTTCATTGCTATCAGTCTTTTCTTTATTCAGTTTCTTCATCTTCATTCGTCGATTCTGGAACCAGATTTTAACTTGGCGCTCCGTTAGATTAAGGACTCGCGCCACTTCGTACCGTCGGTCCCTGGTAAGGTACATATTGAAAAGAAACTCCTTTTCAAGTTCGAGAGTCTGGTATTTCGTGTAAGGACAACGTTTCTTCCTAGTGGAACGTGCATGGATCCAATTCGCCACAGGATTATCTGTAATTCGACAAAGCAAGCACTGCTAAAATTAAGATAACGACAACATTTCAGCAGAAATTTAATATTAATGCATTTTAATCTATATAGCATTATATCTCCAAGGGATTACATTTAAGATCCCATTGCATTACAATCCATTTCAATTAATGGTAATGCTATTTTTATCTGAATATTTGTCAAATATGCTTAAGTAGTCTGTTTTCATACAAATAAGAAAACCTCCGTTTTGCGTTTCCTCCTTACTGCGCTTTTAAAAACGGATCCAGTCGTAAAATAGTGAGTGCTCCCATTTGCTTTATAGGCCCATAAACGAATTTAAACGCCCCCAGTTTCAAGCCTTTACAGGTCTACATTACCCATGCCTCAATGTATTACAGAGATTTCCCTTTCTCTATTTGACTCATTGAGTTATGTTTTGATACTGCGTAATACAAATAGTACAATTAGACACATATGTATACCTAGGATATCTTGTGTCTTCATTGGTGAGGAATAGTAGTTAAATATCACATTTCACAGACATCTTTGCATAAAGCATTACATTATGAGTATAGATTTTGATATGCACGTCATTTTAAAATCTTACTAACTTCAGACGCACGTAAAAAATACACCCACTTCAACATTTTACAGCTGACAACTATCCTTTTTTAGTAATCGCACATTCTCCTGCAGATATAAAATGAACTTATACTGGAACACAACGTTTGTGTGTTAACGCTATTTTAAGTACTCTGTACGTGATAACATAATGTAACAAAACCAATAAAAATAAATACTTCCACGACCACAAAAATTGTGGTAGTTGCAGTAGTAGTAATAATAATAATAATAATAATAATAATAATAATAATAATAATAATAATAATAAAAATAATAATAATAATTGTATTACAAAATTACATTGCACTATACAGCGCGTATTTTGACATTGCTCAGAAGCTGAATCAAGTTATAAAAACTGCAATAATAGACAATTTTATATTTGCCCTATAGATAAGAAGTGAATTTGACTTGAAGTTGTACTACACCACTTAAAGGCTTGCTTTTAAAGTTTTCCGTTTCTTCTTTTACAGCCTCTTTCCCTTTTTACAACCCTATACTACTGGGGATTGTCCTGTTTCGTACCATGAACCTCCTATAGCATTTAAGTCTGAAACGAGGAGGCAAAAAAGGGAGGCTATTTTAATAGAGCGAAGAAAGAAAACAACGCCACGCCGACAGATCCTGTCCTGGAACACAAGGAAATATATTATGAAAAGAAATCACGTCCACTTACTCGGATCTAAGTCGGGTTTGTCGTCTTTATGCTTTCCAGAAGGCAAAATATCCGACACCGGAGACAGAACGTTATGCTGCGTCTTATCTCGCGTATCGGCAGAGCAGCCGTAAGGATACTCCGAAAAGCTGCGTCCGCTGGAGGCCAGGCAGTCCCCGGCTCTTCGTTCTGGGATGGCGTCAGGTTTCAACCCATAGGGTCTGTTGTTTGCCGGATAGCCGGGGAAGGATACAGGCGCTGAAATAGGCTCCAACCAAGAGCGCACATACCTGGAGTCCGTCCCCAAGTGAGCCTGGTGAGTGTACGGATGGTAAACCACTGAGGTTTGAGAATGAACTGGGCCCCAAGACGTAGTAAAGACAGGAGATTTTGGAGCAAAGCTGCACGAAGGAAAGTCGGTGCACTCTGGTACTAAGGGCGCAGCACGGGAGCCGGAGGGTAACAATTCAGGAGTGGAGAACCGAGTCGCCAGCACATCCTCGCTTTCATGGTTTATCAAGGAATCCACGTAATAATTGCTTATTGGACCCGTGGTCGACATGATAAAGCCCGTTCTCTGTTTTACATGCATTCGATTATTATATGGACTGTAGGTGTACTTTTTATCTGCCCATAGAACAATCACGCCAGGTAATTATTTCCATGGACTTCTTTTGCGCCCATTGGCTGCCTGTGAAACACGTGATTATATTTACCCGAAAAATTGTACACTGGATCAATGCGCGATTCTCTCAGCGAAGGTGATGCACTACAGGGCTTCAAGTGGAATTTATTTGATGAGTTTCATTTTTACAGGAAATAACTTAATGCTTCAGTACTGCTATGTATCTATACCATGTTCACAATAAACATAAAAACTAGGGATTTCACTTCCGTACTGAAGCCGGAGGTACGTTTACAACTGGCACTATTTGTTGACGTAATTAATCTCTGTCGACCGAACTGTTTTATGCTCTGTTGAACTTCTTATTCTTCATTTGATAACTGTATTAGATGTAATTTCGGACATTTAAGAAAAGGTTTGCTGACGTCAGATTTATGGTGTTTTTTGCTTACGCTTGACCCAGGCGCATTGGTACGAAGAAAGGCAATTATTCCATCCTAAATTTAGCATAAGATTCCTTATACATTAAAACAAGAAAGGTTGAACCGCGTTTTGAGGAGGTGGGACTGAGAGGATTGCAAACATTCCCATCCAAAACCTCTATATTCTCCGACGGGCCGCTTGTGTTTTTATGTCCATCAATAAATTTTTTACGAGGGTCATTTGATTGTTCATAAACGTGTCGTTAATAAAAACTAAGTCCGAGTTATTCGTATCCTATACGAATTGCAATCCGCTGTGTCAGGAAAAACAACGAAACAAATAGGCCTATATATGCAAAAATATAGATAAGACTGGAATTTAGCACTTGCAGTTTATTCATTACTGCAATTGATTTTAGTTTTGAATAAAGTAAAACAGAAAATTGTAATGTTATTATTTTAAACGTATGTAATGAAAGAGCTGTAATATATTTTATGATATGTTAATGTGGAGTGAAGCTGGGCAAATGCAAGTCACAGATAAATGCAAACGCTGCAATCCAAGTTACATTGCTGTGGCTGTGTGTGGCTTATGATTATTTACATTGCAGGTGTTTTACTTTCCATCTAACCCAAAGTGTTCCACTTTCCATGTACCCGCTTGCTGCTTGTAATGAATGAATTTCTAATGTTCTTTTTGGGAAAAATGCTGTTCTGTTAAATCTAGGCCTACGCAAGGCCTACTATTAACAGCTCCCGACCACATTATAGTAGTAATACACATATCAGAGGACAGATTCTGATATCTTACGCTCGTATAGAAAATAAATAAGTTATTGATTTATTCAGCTTTCAGATTTTGCCTGAAATACCAACTCCCACTGCAAATCTGATTTTCTGTTGTGACACAATTAAGATAATTAAGTATACTAAACTAAAATTAGAACATCCTGATTCAGCTTTTGTTTAAAATTAATTAGATATTCTGATTAAATATGTATAGAATACTGTTGTAGACAAATCAAAAGTGATACAGCAATAATATTTTTTTGTTAAGGCTTTCCCTGCCTCCCTTCAAATCCATTCTTTACTAAAAAAAAGGCTAATACAACATAGAACAGAGTGTGGAGTACGAGTATGTGTTGACAAAATGTATTTGTTAGCAAGTCATGTAGATCTATGGTATTGATGTTGACAGGAAAGAAGCTCTGAGTTGGGCAGTTGACTTACGAAAATACCCAAGATACCAGACAGTTATTCAGTAGAATACAGTTATGCTTTCGAAAACTAAAATATTTTGCACAATGCCCAACATACTGCACAAATGAAGGCATACATATACTTTTCCCTAGCAAAATAGGCATTCGAGCTATTGGCCATTGGAAATCTATATTATGTGCCGCACAGAGTGAAAGCTTTCTGTACATGGGAGATAAGCCATAACGTCAGTTGTTTCTTCGTGATATTTTTTTTTGTTTACCTGTGATTTTCTTGTGTTTAGCATAACACACAGTTCGCTAAATTATACAACATAATGTGTGCTTACATTTGTTAGAACGTTTTGGTGTCGGTAATTTAAAAGCAAATTTATAAGTTTAAATGTTTGCATTTACATGCGGGTGTAGGCTACAAGAGGTTAGTAAATGTGGTTTTGAATTCTTTCATTTTCTAACAGTACTATAGTTGTCGCAAAAATATATAGTGTGCTTACGAAAAAAACGAATAATAACGACTGCAACCTGGCAAATAAACATCATAGCGCATAATTTATGTCCACGCAAACGCGCACGCACGCGCGCGAACACACACACACACGCACACACACACACACACACCACATACACACACATACACATATGTGCCGTTTTGAAATGAAAAAAAATGCAAACGTTATGCAAGCATTTCTCGTGCCAAGAGGAGAGGCAGGATGTCAAATACGAATTTATTTCGGAAATTACACTATCTGTGTTTTGCTGGTGTTTTTCTGCAATTTTACTTGGTTTCATGAACATAATTCATTGTTGAATGGAGTATTTATAACTTATTGAGAAGCACCTGTGGTAAGGTGACGTGGGGTAAGCAATTTAAAATGCATGGTATTAAATTCATGACGTGACAGGTTAAACGATATTACTCCTACAAATGTACTTAGTGTGTCCACACCTTTTATTACTAACTGAATGTTAGAGAGATGAGCCATAACCAGAGCCGTCAATTGGCATTTGAACTTATACAACCAGTCGTAGTAAATATTTATGTAGTTGAAAAATTAATATAAATATAACACATTTTACGGTGTGCTCATACTTTAATGATAAGATGAATTGAATAAGCTTCCTCCGCCGCCCTCCGCCCCCCCCAGTTGGTGAATTGGTGGCTCTAAATTCTCTCCAAGTGTCAGAATTCATGTTTTACCGCCATGCAGGTTTTCGGTGTAGGTTTCTGATCAGTTGTAAAATAAATTGTATAAGAGGTTATTTAAATGGATGAATGACAACTATAACCTCTGATTCCATTTTCATCAATATATTTTTAGTACTGCATATAGTGATTAAAAAGTATGGAATGCATTGCGTATGTATTCTCTGGTCTTTGGAGTATGACATGGCGTAGTGTTTGTCCTTCGGGGAGGCTTGTTGTTTACCACAAATCGCGTGGAGGACTCGGAAATTGACGGTTCATCTGCAGTCACCATTTAATAAGGGATTAAACAAGACCTCGATCAGCGGAGAATCGCGGCAGTGACCAGGTAACAATAGTTTGATCTTATAATAGCGTGTATTCAGCGATTCACAACAAATTGAACATTCACTTCACGAACACAGAGATTAAATGAGATATAAAGACCATAGTGAGATATAGGCCTTTGTATGAAAATAAAAAAAGCTTCAAGTCGCACTGAACGAAAATCAGAAACAAGAATTTGGACTGTATTCGCAATTCATGTTCCCGGGAAGATTTATTGACATTAAATATAAGAAATACCAACAAAAAGACGCTGGATTGTGTTCTAATCGTATTCTGCGTTGTAGTTTTCGTTCACATTCGATACTTATGAAATTCAACCTATGCTTATTTGATGGCACAGAGTTGTGTAAGGTTTTGTTTTAGAAACCTTCTTTTCCAAAAGCAAGAACACTGCATTACAATGTGTTATATTTTACATATAAAGCATCGTGATAATTGCGCTATCTCTTTTTGCCTCCGTGGTTAAAGCTGTGCTGAACGCAGTTATCCGTTTGCTATTTTATTTGTATTATCACTTATATACAAACACTGTTCGGTTAAATTTTGACCATGGTTTTTAAATGTAAAATGATATATCCTCACATTCAAACTGCTGGGAAACTAGACTTTACACCTTTTAAATGACATAGACATGCAGTTGTAAGGGCTCTGCATGCTGTATTGCTAATCACAGGAAATTATTTAACCATAATAGCTTACAATAAGTCTGTTATTGATTCATAACTTGCTGATTCAATTTTTTAACTATCGTTATTTAAAGGTCCCCAGCATGGTTCCACATTTAACTGTAAACTATTATATCAATAACCGTCTATAACAAAAATATACCAGATAGCACCATGTTATTGTCTCAAAGTTGAATTATAGTTAAATGTGTTGAAGTATGGTCAATGTTAAATTATCAACGTTAAAACTGAATTGATTTTTGGTCAGATTTTCAATATTGAAAAATTGATGGTCACTTGATTCAATGTTCATATAAAGTGAAAGATTGGAGATCAACGTTGTTTAAACCTTTTTGTCTGATATAGAATCAATGTCGTTTCAAGAAATGTGTGCTATCTGGGATACCTATTTGTAATATTTAAAATAAATTCCTCTCAGGTTTCAGGCTTAATGTTGTCTATCTAACAAAGCAAAATTACATAATTTCGCTAGAACCGTTGCAGTCCTGCAGGAACAAATCTCGTTAAAGTGACAATAGAATATTCGACCAAACCACAAAATCATGCTCATTAATTTCCAGAGACCAGTGGTAAACATCAAACAAGAATCACACACTAACATGATTTACTGAGATTACTGCGCAAAGGCAGTTTTCGATTTAGCTTTGTCGAGAGATTAACATTGAGATACCATACCAAAACACCAGTCATAGATGAGAAAATATATAGAAGCCATGAATATACCGTTTTAATATGACAGTTGGAAGGTTTTCGCACAAACATCAGGACAACACCATCAGGAGAGCTTCGAGCAGGATAACCATATCGGTGCCATTTCTCTTTCCGTCCAACGCGGCTGACTTGAAGGCCTACACTCAGAGTAGCTTTTCCGCGGATACAGACGCCCTAAAACACCTCCGTCTTATGATCTTGCCGGTCAGCCTAAATCGCACAGTAAGTTGAGCAGTAAAAAGCGACTGAAGGTTACCCCGTGATGTTTACAACCCATTCTTCCTTGCAGAGCTGTAAGACTTTTAGTGAGCGCCACTCAAAGGAACCAATAAACATAGGAATAGCCGTGGATATAGCCGTATAGTTCATTTACAATGCCATTTGCAAAGAGTTCAAAATTGATTGTATAATATAACGGAAATGGACGCCCTTGATGAACACAAACTGACGTAATCAAGGCAGTTTCTTGTTGATGAGCCAGGAAGTCAATCCCAACAACATGAAACTACCTAAACCACGCAGCAGCTGCACGGAGCTGGCGATCCGATGAGAAACACACGAACAGTCACAAAGTCTGCTGGCATTTAACACAAGAAAATCCATCCATCTCACAACGGCTTATCCTGAAGAGCGTCACGCGGAGGTAAAGCTAATTTCACAGAAACATGCAGCCTTAAAAAACAAGAGAACTCTTTGGGACGTCTTCACGTTCTTATGCAATTCTTGTTGTTTCTTTAAGACTCCCAAGCAAATGTAGCCATTTCCCATATTCACTTGGATAAAACACATTCTATCGGATGTCGAGACGAAGCAAAACAGCAGAAAAGTATGAACAACCGGGGCTGTCACTCAAAATGATAGATAACTCATAATAATACATATACGATAAGTTGTCAATATATAAATCATAAAACTATATTCAAGTATGCCACAAATGTTATTTAAGCTGAAATACAATTATTAATACGTTAATTCAGAGAAGCACAAAATTATTAATTTCAAAATCATAATTACCCTGCAGACTCCATTCGTTTGGTTTCCTGTTATGTTTGCCTAATATGGTCCTGTAGTGTAATACAAGTCGAATGCCTTACAAACAACATCATGCAAATGCGCTAACTGGCACATCCACCGAGTCTCAGTAGAAGCAGATCCCCAAGGCTAGTCATGAAACGCTTATGACTATGAACAACGTGCACATCAACGATTCTCTCCAAATACTTATCAGATAAACAAAGCAAAGCAAAGTAAAAGCAAATTGTTTTCCCTACCTTTTTCCGGATGCGCGATGTTCGTGCTTTGTATATTTATTAATGATTCCTATTGATCCCATGGATTTTATTTGTTGTCGTGATTGTGTTCCGCTATTCTGAATACAATCCCCACGGCTTCATCCCAGAATAACCACTGTAGCGACCCGTGAATCTAGCACATCGCTAGCTCAAATCTGTGGATCAGCCCGCCTCCTCACCTTTAAGTGCATCTTACTGCAGCAGCACATTATATTTGCAGATCATAAAATCCACCTCGAGCTCTGTATAAGGATCGTCTTGACATTACTATTTTATGAGCCTGACTTATTGTGGTCACCTGGCTAATATTTAAATCAACGTTATAGTCCTCTACTTCTATTATAACTGCAAGTATCCGTCTGCCCCTTCTCTCTACTTCTCAGAGAAAGCCATAAATGACAAACAGGGAAAGGACAGCCTAAGAGTGGAACTTTTCCAAAACCCGTTTTATTTATCAAACGGGGTGTATATTTCGTCCATGTATAGACGGGGAGGTAAACATAGGAAGAACATGCAAGTTATATTGTCAGGCAATACATTAACCGCATACAAAATAAACAAATAATACAGTAATCAGTTAACCAGCATAAACAGATTCATTTTAACAAGACAAGCAGTACTGTATAGGCTATCATGGAATATACTGGATGAAAACGACACTAGAAGTACATCACGCTTTGGACAAAAAGCACAGACAGTTATTAGCGCTGTAACATCTAGGATTGCGCACTGCACAGAATATTCGTGAATTACTATAGTTTTTGAAGAATAAGACTCTATTTTGAACTGCAGACTGCAAAGTGAAATTATGGGTTTTTTATTGTTTAAGTCGCTTTGATCCATATTCTCGAAACTGTTAATAAAAGTCATGAATTACTGCATTCTCGCACGCGAGTTTACGTGTGTCTCTTTATTTATTTGGAAAGTGATGGTGGTGACGAGGGTTGACAAAAGCATTAATATACAGATTTAGGTGTACTCATAGTCCGACGTGAGTTCACGCACGCGACTCTCTCTGTTCATTTTCTTAAGTTTCATTCTGCGGTTCTGGAACCAGATTTTGACCTGTCTGTCAGAAAGGTTGATGTTGTTGCTGATCTCCAGTCGGCGCTCGCGAGTCAGATACATGTTAAATAAGAACTCCTTTTCCAGCTCAAGCGTCTGGTGTTTTGTATACGGACACCTCTTCTTTCGTCCACTTTTCGCTGTCAGCCAATTTCCTGTCGCCTTTCCCACATTTGTGATCTCTGCAGAATAATCAAAATAAATTAATCAAATAAGTGTTGCTAGGACTAAATACAGTCAGTGTAGTATCTTATTGATGCTTAAGTAGTGTAACATCACTGCTCCCAAACTGGATTTTGTACGAACAAATTGACCAAATTGTCAAAAGGTGAAAACTGAGAAAAATAATCTAACTTTGATGTTAATGTTTTTGTAGTAAAATTTATGTTAAATAGTTCTTTCTGTGTATTTCACATTTAATATAAGATTGTTTTTTTTTTACAAATGTGTCAGTTCTAACAATTTAAATGTATTTTTTTAGCAATATGTTCGTTATTAATCATCCTTGAAATATTTTCGCAATATTGTGTTTTGTTTAACGCTTTGTCGTCCATAGCGTACAATTATTTTGACTCGTTTATAATTTTGTAATTACTTTTCAGTTCAATTTATGCTGTTTGTTGCCAACAAATTTCTGTCGATGGGCTTTGGCTTCCCTAAATTACACGGTACCAAGGTCAAAAACATCTTGTTTCTCGATTCCCACCAAGTCTCGTCAAAATCAGGTTTGCCCCACTGATTATCTTATTTGGATAGAGATAATCTGATTGAAAACCTATGTAAAGAGAAATCTTTCACAAATTATTTAGCTCATAAATCGAGAAAAACCGCAAAAACATTTATTATAATGTGTTAAAACACAATAGAAATATAAGATTAAAACTAAGTTCGCTGCCATGTGACTCTTATAACGACTTTTGTTTTTGGAAGGTAAAGATATTTATATTAAACTACTTAGAAAAATAAGCAACAATTTAACTGTAAGAAATGAATAATATAGCATATTATTTTGACAAATACAGATAGGAAACATACATCTCCCTATGACATAATTTTCATCTTATGCCAGCACTTTCAATACCAATATCGCTGACGATGTTAAGAATAACAAATAACTCAAATTGAGACTGACATAGAAGCTCATATGTATATTTAAAACTACCTAAGGAGATGGGAGCAGCAATGGTATTAGTTGCAACACTTTATTGTCAAGGTATTTACAATTGAAAATACGTCACTAATTCAACCATCATAATAATAGGCCAATTTCAAACCTTATACTTTACATTAGCCTATATTACATTAAGCGTGTGTATGTGTGCGTGTGTGTGTGTATGTAATCAGCTGAAAACAAACTCACATCCATTGCGCACGCACACAATCAGTGATCAGACTTCAAAATTTAAATATTTAAATTGATAAAATAAAATATCCTCATCAATGTCTCAATAATAAAATCACGAAAAAAAAATATTAGCGTTAACAATAAGCACATTGCGAAACAGTAAAATATAGCACTAATAAAACTAAAATAATAATTAAAAAGTTTTTAATTCGTATGTATTCGACATTAATATTCAATTCATAATGAAATCATTTTCAATTATTTTTATACCACTGGTTTTGCATTCAGTGACTGTACTTGATTTTTATTACTAATATGTTGTTTAAATATTTGCTATAGAAAAATACCAACAAAGTAACGTTGTAACTTTCGTTCTCTGCATACATTTAAACTAAAAAATAAATGTAAAAAAAAAAAATCTGCATTCCAGCTTTTACAAAGTTTTATATCTTTATGCGCGTGTAGTATGTGGGCGTGTATGCGTGTGTGTTTGTGTGTGTGAAAGGGAGAGAGGGAGAGAGAGACAGAGCGCGAGAGATGGTTACCTCTCACATCGTTGTCCGAATTGTCGGTGCCACTGTCCATCTTGGATACTTTCACCTCTTTTTCCGGCTTTCCTGTTTCCGAGATGTGATCCTCGTGTTTTATCTCGGCGTCGAGAAGACTTTGTTCGCCTTTGCCAGTATCAGTGAAGGGTTGCTGAAGGGATTTGTCACCGGGAGGTATCACGTTGGTTACCGAAGCAAAACTTGGCACGATCCCATTATCTATATGTTGCGTTACACCTGAGTTTTGATGGTTCAGAGTGAAGAAGTTCGGCACAGATACCGGAGCGCAATCAGACAAAGTACTGTTGGACAGTCGAGTGTAGGTGATCGGTTCAGTACCCTGTTTGTTTAAATCATCGCGGTACACCCGGCACAGAGTCTTCTCTTTGACATTGTCCGTGGAGAAAGAACAGGATGAAAGGGGTACGGTAACAGATTCTTCTACTACAGGAGAAGTTTTGGGGTCTTCTCCCCAAGTGTCCAGCTGAGATAAATAATGCTGCTGATGGTAGACGCTGCGAGACAATCCATTCGGAGAAGCCTCGATTCGTTTGGAGACAGATGAACCTAAAAGTCCGTAATTTCTCGTCATAGGACAGCCATACTCAGCATCCGATTGCATATACATTACAGGACTGTTGCAGTAGCCCTCATCTCTGTAAGCGGAAGATCCTCCTACCAAAGCATCCATGAGAGAACCCGGGGCCACGCTGTTGGGACATGTCATGTTAGTTATTTATATAATATTAATTCAGAAGCCAGAAGTTCAGTTTATTTTCGAGAAGATTACGACAGTAGGAGTCTGACATTTTTTCGACGTTGCGGGGTGGAGAGAGGACATACTAAAGCCTTGGGAAATGAATGCGGATTCACCGTAGCATACCACGTGGTTTTTAGACCAATAGGGGTTTGAAAGTGGCCTTGATGCTCAAGACCACGTTGTCGTCACAGGGTCAAATTGGTAAGTTGGCGATGCTTCTCATGAAGCAATGGCGCCATCTAGACAGTTTGAATGCGTAACTGCATTCAGGCATGAAAACAAAAGGCCAAAAAGTGGATTTGAAAACATGTATTAAGAGGAATAGAAAGCAGAAGAACAAAATGGGAGATTTTAAATATATATATTCAATGTCTGTAGTTTATATTTAAACGAATTTGAACCGTGCATTTTACAAGCTGCTGATATCAGCTTTAAAAATTCAACAAAAAATGACGACTACACATTTTAAGAGATTAGCATTATTATTTTATCAAAAAATATTGTTTTTTGTTTATTATCTGAAATAAGAAACTGATTTATTGTAATTATGGTTAAAGATGTATTTATGGTTTGTAGTGCATTAAGATTTAATATTTTTTTGTCTTTTATTCAACGTGGTATTTGCATTATTTGTAAGTAATTGTAGTAAAAAGATTATATAATCCATCAATACCGATTCCAATTTTTATTGCTAATACTCCAGCAAGTAAAACAACTGATGACATATCCTCGGATGAAAAACTATTATGATAAAACCACAGACGATAACAATTATAACTAACACATTATTCTACACACTATCTGTCCATCATCTAACCGATCACCCAAGTCAGGGCGGTTTACATATCGTGCAATTGTAAAAAAAACAAAAATATTTCAAATAAACACAATTTGTGTTACGTACACTGAGGATTCGGAAATTAGATGCATCAAAAAACAGACTGGAAATCAAATTGATTCAGAAAAAAAGCTTTCTTGAACCGACAATGCTCATCAGATTTTGAAATAACAAAACAGACGGAGACGTAAAACGAGAAGAATCGAAATAGAGAATTTTTAATCATTCAATATGATGGTATTTTCTTTTAGGCAAGTTAAAAATGCAAGCATCCCGTGCACGTTCTGATCGTAAGACACCATTTTTACAATATATATTTTTAGATTGTCCTGGCATCATAACCTGCTTAACCTCTATCATTTGATGTTCATATAAGTAATATTCGACGAATACAAACATAACCGTGAGTTTCTTTTTTTGCGGCAAATAATATAACAATATAAATAATATAAATTTGAAGATTAGGTTTCGGTAGGTTGGTTATATGCCGGTGAGAAGTTACATCGCCTTAAAATGATTCGAACATATAATTCACACTGGTTAGATTTTATTCCAGGTGTGGTTTTGTTCTGTCGTCTGTGACGCCTATTATGATGTAGAACTACATCTTAAATATGAAATCGGGGAAGTTATTTTTCAGGTGATTTTGGGTACGTTTCCCAGATGCTTTATAAAACTAAATACTTCGTTATCTGGTGTTTCCCGAAACCCTTCATAAGTAGGCTACTTAGTAATCTCGTTCGTAAATTAACGAGCGAGCCAACTGACTCGTTATTGTCAACGTCGTTTTTTAATTTGAACATTTGCCTGCTATTCTGTTACAGAAATTTATCACAAAAACACACCGACGCACAAAAACAAGAACAACAACATATTACTACTAGTACTACTGCTACCTATACCACCACCACTACTACTACTACTACTACTACTACTAATAATAATAATAATAGTTTTACACTGAGATGTAAGGTACTAATGATATCTGAACTGTATATATTGTTATTAGTTTCAGTTATTATCTTCAGATGCAGTTTTCAGAACATCACATGTGTATCACCGTTTCTACATATTATTTTCTAATTGAACATACTACTTTTAAAATATAAATATAATACTACTTTACGTAGTGAAGACATTGTGGATCCAGTAGCTATCGCTGGTCGGACCCCTAGTAATCTATGACTTAAAATGATTTTTAAAATTTACGTCGTATTTATCAGTCACGGAGATCGCGTTTTCAACAAAACAGAATGAAGAATTAGTAAAAATGTTTTTGTTAGATGATTTATTTCAAGTGTGTCTGGTGTTTTAATGAATTTTCAGTATTAGTATTCATTATACAGGCCTTCTTAATTTTACATACTATGACTGTTGATCGACAATGAAGAATTCCTTGGCGATAAACATTTACGACAGGTAAGATATTTTCATTTTCAAGAATCTGTTAATAACAAAAAATTAAATACATAAAACGACATGGATTTTTTTTAAAAGAAAAACTTTAAACTAAATTGATAGGCCAGGTGTACGTCGACCTTTGTCTTCTTCCGTGTTTTTCTGTATCGTTGCTACGCGTCGGTTTAACTGTTGAATTGCAGTCTGAGTTTCAGGGACGAAGACAATTAGGTCACTGACAATGACCCCTGGAGAACATTGAGACGATCCACTGGAATGTGTGGATTTCACTGTTTTCATCAATAAATGTGTATCAGCAAAACGAATTTGCTTTAAAGCCGATCTGCTATTTTGTTCTTTGATTGTTCTTCTTCTATTTCTTAGAAAAACATGTTTCAAGTATTTCTTGGATTTAAATAAAAGGCAATTGTGCATTTAAAATACTTTCTTAGGACATCTAACTTAAGAAGTATCTCATCATTGTATGTTTCATTTAATCAAAACAATAAGTTAACTCAATGACTTACACATAGTTGTTCACTCAATTGTGCTTAGTCGATTGTTATTATTTTTCGACTACAGATACGCCGCGGTTTCTATATGTGTTATTTGGAATTGATAACAGTCAAACATCAGCCAAACGTGAAATGCATAATAAATTAATGAAAAACATATACAACGTATACACGTATATCGACGGCGTTTAAGTATTAAAACTCATATTAATTTATTGTGTAATGTTTCTATATTCATCATTTAAAAGACAATAATATCCCCAGTACAAGCTGGAGCTAAATCCCCGAAATGGGAGCGCACTGAACACGTGACAGGCAGCGGATGGAGCCTGGATCCACTTATGCAAAATTTGTCCCAGGCCCCGCGTCGACTTTGGTCCGGACGCTGTAAGATGTGGGCTTTGAGTTTTCTTTCATAAGTGTATATTGGCTGGACGTATGACATGGAAATAAAAACTGCGGGCCTGGACATTTGTGTGTGTGTGTGTGTGTGTGTGTGTGTGTGTGTGCGAGCGCACGCGGGTGTGTATGTGTGCGCGCATATAAATAAATAAATCTGCGTGTGGGGGTGTGTATGTGTATAGGCTACATGTATAGTATACTATATATATATATATATATATATATATATATATATATCATAGATATACTATTTATATATCATAGATATACTATTTATATATCATAGATATACTATTTATATATAGTAACCTTTTTATATATATATTGTTTAACCAGTGTAATAAATAGATTAAAACATTAAATGTATTACTGTACTACTATTATTGTACTGTGTACTATGTATTGTACTTTGTATGGTGAAATAAACTGAAATAAAAAAATGACATGTGTCATACCGGTAACTTGTGTCATTTAATCTTGGCCTTTATCTCGAGTGAGAAAAAGACAGCTGATTTTATTTGAAAGATCTGTTTAATCAAAGTCAGTTACTTTCACGCTTATATCAACCACAGATGTGTTCACTTAAAACGGGGTATAATTCAATTAAAGAGCTATATTTATATTTATAAAAACGAATTGGTTACTTTTCACTACATTCCCATCTTGTATTAATAGTCTTTACAACTTAAAGCAACACTCCATAATATAAATTTATGTAGTACACAGACCCGCTACTTTGATTGAACCATCTCCTTAAACGTGTCCGTACATTACTGTATGATACTGTACTATCAGATTTATCGTGTGAATAACAAATTCAAGACAGATGTTTCAAACAAAGTAGCTAAAACTGATTTGATTCCCTGTACCCATAAAATACTTACTTTTAAAAACACACCAACCCATCCACCCACACACACACACACACACACACACACACACACACACATAAAGTTGGCTGTTCGTGTACTGTACCATTAATGTTCACCTCTATTGGTTGAAGGCAGAGGGAAAATTAAGAAAGGGTTATTTCATAAACGATGTTATTATAAATACTGAGTACCAGCCTTACGTTTCAGAGGAAAGCGCACGATAGTGGAGTCCAACGAAAACCCATGATTTCCAAAAGTGTGGAGAATAAAAGACAGACCCATCTGTTTATGGCTCTGAACTGAAGCAATATTCATGTTGTTTGAGACTAAAATTGTTCATGGTCCCAGCGTAACAGTAACATGGAGATCCGCGGGTCTTGGGCCAATGGCTTTACAAATTGTATTCCAAAATTAAGAATGTGCTATGTCTAGAAACTAAGAGTCTTATCTTAAGTGCGCAGGCTGAGCCTTTGAAATAAAATCGTATTATTCGAAGAAATGTTTTGGATCATTATAAACTAATTTTCGTCAAATAACATTACTTTGTATAAGTCATCTGTATACATGTATGCTGAAGTGCATCAACACGCTAACAATGAAAACCAAGACCGCGACAATGAAACATTGAAATTGTTCTGCAGTAATAAGCACGCTTCCATTTTAAGTTAAATATCCTTAACATTTGTCTTTTCACATGAAAATATGAGATATAAGGTTGTTTTTAATTTATATTACTAACAAAACATATGCAGAGGATTCAACTTATGTGGTCTTGCATGTATAGTTTAGACTTGAGTATTCAGTGTTAATATTGGTGTTACTTAATTTAAGCCTCTTCCCACAAATTCTGATTAATTTAATCTTTTGAATAGCGCGGTATTTATAGTTTCGTTCCGATTTACGCTTTCATATTCGTCGTCTTTGAGAGGCAATGAAAAAGTTAATTGGCTAACCGAAACACACCACTGTTCGATTAACCATTCACGGAACTGCGCAGGTGCCACCTTTTGGCCCAAATTATGTATTACAGACTTCTTTATCACGTCAGTAGGAGACGAACACGCCTTGCGGGATATTAGACACTTCCCGATAAAATACAGCATCAGTGACGCGATACCTAGCGGTGAGGGGTAGATGCTTAAGCGGGCTGTTGATAAGGCGCGAGCTGAAACCTGCCAAATAAATCGCCAAAAACAGGGATAAGGTCCACTTCGGCTTTTTCAATCTGGCTGTCGTGCGATTCAATTTCACAATAACGCCAACGATTATTTACGTGTCTGGTTCATTTGTAGGAGACGGTCAGTTCTAAATATTTATCTATCTATGATAATGCACTATGCATGTAATTGAACCAACCATGTTACATGCTGTACTTTGATATGAAACGAAAGTTTCACAGATGTCCCTTTGGCCCGTACCCCACCCCCACCTTAATTCTTATTGGCTTTCAGTCCTGTCAGTGCCAAGATCTGTGGGCCAAGCAACTCGTTGATTTCTCTCTATTACAAAGGGCTAAAGGTGACGGCCTTGACTTCACGGAAGTTCAAAGTCAATATTTAAGATTTTTACTGTTTTGATATATTCTGTGTCTCCATGGATACACAGACGAACGCATAAAGACGCACATGCATTCTAGGTACTCACTCATTCCCTCCCTTAAATTTCACAATTCCGTTTTTTAAATATATCCCATATGATTTTCGCTTTGCGCGCTTTTGCTTTATTTCGTAGTAGGCCTATTTCACGTGGCAGAGAGGGATATATATTAATTCCCCCAGATCTGTTCGGTCTTATTTCAGCCAAATACTTTCCTACCAGTAGGGATGCAGTTAAACGCCACGTGGTCAATAAACTTTAGTTTTATAGGCAGTTTCAGTAAAATCGCGTATACAGGCTGCTTTGAAATAGACGTCCAAGTTTGGGCGGCCATTTATGGATACGCGTTATTCAGGAGATTTGAGCTGTAGAGTATCGAACGACCCAGAGTAGCTTACTGATTTCATCAGCTCAGGTCGCAGTAAGTTTTACTTATTTGCTGTTTACGGCGGAAGTGTGACTGCGCCGAACAGACGGTGCAATTAAGGAAAAATAGCTGTTTAGTGCCTCCGTCTTTATGACAGTGTCTAGACTGGAAGAGTTTTGAGATGACCAGTGGCTGTTTCCTTTAGTGACCACTGAATTAGCCATTTTCGTCTCACGCCGCCACTCGGTGTCGCGTTATTTCCAGTACAAGAAGTCAAAAACGCGAGAATCACCCAATTCCCACACACATGTAATAGCAATGTGTTTTCCCTTATGTGCAAGTCATACCTGGACGAAAACCAATTCAGCATTACGTTTTTCTAATTATTTGCAGATTGATCTACTCTTGGATGAATGGGGTGATTGTGACGTGACTGCATTACGACCAAATGAATAGAATACAAACCAAAATTACGATTATGTTTATAATTAACGATTTGTAAGAGGATAATACAAAACATCTAGAATTTGTGCTAAGATAAATTTATGGCTGATAAGCCACCGGGGGGGGGGGGGGGGGGGGGGGGGGGGGGGGCGGGGGGGCGGGGGGGGTG
>JABFDZ020000090.1:1439974-1483827 GCA_019775955.2 Pollimyrus isidori | reverse complement strand
CATAAAAAACACCCACTACAAACACCAAAAAAAAAAAAAACAACAAATTGTCCAAACATAAATTTATCGCCGAAAACCCACAACCCCCCCCCCCCCCCCCGCCTGCAGTGTAAAAAGTAAATAGATTGTTTTACAACTAGTTTCTAGAAGGTTATAATGTTGTCTTAAATAATTATTTTTAAAATTGGTATAGGATATTAACAAAATAAATCACAAAAGCACGAGGAGGCCTCGGTTCAGTATACAAAAGCATGTCACAAAGTAAAGCATTCGAATGGACGCACAGGGCAGCTGTATAGCACTAAACGCCAAGTTTGAGAAAGCTATAAAACAGTTTTTTTCATAAAACTACTATGATAATAGGCTAACTGCGATTCAAAATATCATTTACAACAGTATTAATGTAGATGTCTTGTGAATTAAATAGCTGTGCATTTTTATTTTACATTCTTATTCTACTTGGTGCAGCATGATATCCGCATTCTCCATCCGCACGACAAAGACAACTGAACGTATAGAATTCAAGCTGATACAGAGATCCGGCTTCGAAATAGGTTTTAAAGGCATATATACAGTCAGAAATGGAGCGTTGCATAGTCTTTACGAGAAGAATTATCCCGGTACAAACTTCTCACATCACAGTCCCTAATGCAGTAGGAGCTTGAATGTCACCTTCTATGTATAATTCGACTGTCTTCCGTTTGTCATGCAGAGGAAAAGACTCCAGGACTGAAGGAACAATTAAGCGTATATTATAAAATATAAAGTTCGTGAATCATGTTTCGTGAATATTACATATTTTACACATAATATACGATGCATGCGAAATGAAAAACAGAAGAAGGTATAGGGCCTGCTGATAAACATTTAGTTGTTTAAGAGTCCCTACATCGTTTTCACAAATTTGCAACCTTCCAATACGAAAACTAAAATTTAGAATGCTTTAGCATCTGTTTTTAAGAGTCTTTCAGAATCTGAAAAAAGTCTTTCGCTGGTTCCTATTTTTGAGAACATAATATTGCGCAAATTACCTCAGAAAACACAGTCTTCAAAGTCCAACAAATTTATGTTGCCGCGTTATACATTTTAACTGTATGAACCTTATCTCCCCTTCAGTAAAAAGTTGATTTTATAATTTCAATAATAATACTGATGCTTAGTTAAAGATAATACTTGCTGTTCACAATAGAGGATTGCCAGAAAAATATTGCAAACGATCTCGGCTTAATTTCTTTTCTTTCATTCTGCGATTCTGAAACCAGATTTTGACCTGTCGGTCTGTCAGGTTCAGCATTCGGGAAAGTTGCAGACGTTTCTCCTTGTTAATATAAACGTTGAAGAAAAATTCCCGTTCCAATTCCCGGATCTGAAACTTGGTGTATGGACATCTCTTCTTCCTTGCGCGTGGAGTACCTCGAAACAAAGAGATACAAGGTCAAGTAATTTTTTGTCGTTCAACAAATAAGAATGTGGCCAGTAAACACAAAATTAAGTAGTCAAAGGTATTGGTGCACCTATTGTATACGTTGAATCAAAGACATGTTTCCGATTGTCACTTCGTGCTACAATACGTGTGTTACATTCCACTTTTCAATTTAAATATATCAACGTGGCTGTGTTAAGAAAATGCTTTACATATGTCATGTCAGTTTCCTTGAGTATTTTGCATCATAGGAAATTATTTTAAGATCGTCTATGGTGGCTGTAGCCAATTTACAAGGAAAAATGCAACAATGAATGGACGAAAAGGCCAGAGTATGAAAACGCCAACTCTAACTTCACTTACATGAATTTCACATTGGAAAGACTGTTGCTTGTTTCTAAAATCAAGCCTGTTTCATCTATTCATATTCCAATTCCTAACCCTGAGCAAGGTTGCAAGGATGTTCATTTCACGTTTTCTAATTATTGTACTTGGCAGCATCATTAGCCGTTATTAAACAATGCAATTTTATACAATTTTGCATATGTCATAAAGAATCAGTTTAGAATACAATATATACCGCTATATACAGACTCGTATTTTCTAAAAGAACCCTGTATTTCTGCTTTGGCCTAAGTGTTTCGGCGGTGATTTCTACTATGGAGGACACATGCGAACGAGACATTCTAGCTTAATCATACTAAAATGCAGACTGTTAGGCTACTTTAAATGAACGATGATTATTGTGATGATGACGATGGTGGTGGGATGATCTTCTAAATCTATTATTTGAAGCAATGCTCTTCATTAGGTCGTGCAAGGGTCTGCCCTGAGGCTTGTCCTTGCATTTTAAAGCAATTGATTTTGTTTTTTAGTCTTAAACAATGTCAAAGCTCGCTTTTTCTATTTACACTACACTAAAAGAAATAGTCTATAGTCTATAAAAAATTGTCTAAGAACCTTAGTGAATTCACAAGTAAGCAGAAAAATGTTTTCACACCGACGTTTTATGAACTAGATTCAGTTTCTTCCATGTTACGTTTGGAAGTAGCTGTGTCGTCTAAAATATATGTGTTAGCTAAATTTCAGAAAGGGTCGCTCAAAGATATTTCACAGGACGTCAAAAGTAGTGTTCTGCCCAATTGGTTTTTCGAAATACCCTAAAACGTGCAAGTTCATGATCAAAGTTAGCATTTGTCACAATAGCGTGCTCTTAAAATTTCACAGACTCTGAGATAGTCGCGCCTGTGTATAACATCCCTTTTTTTCAAAGCGTTTTCCCATCGTAAAATTCTTCGCATTGGAAGAAAGAGCTTTGTAGGTTATAATAAAATCCACTGAATGCTTATAAAACTCCACATAAAATCTGACCGACAAAACACCGGGCTAGTCCCTTCACCTTTTTCCATTTACAGCTTCGGTACCTACTCGAATGGCTGTTCTTGCTGGCGTTTCCATCCTTCGTGCCTGAGGAAGACCCGCAGGATCCCGAATTTGTATTTTCTTCCTCATCCTCCGCGTCCTTTTCCGGTTCTGTAGCGCCGGAGATAGCGTTCGAAGGCTGGGACTCTGATTCCAGCTTGCTCGTCTCGCTTTTGTGTAAACAATTCTCTAGCTGGTTGTCTACAGCGCATTGTGCACTCTCGAAAAAGCGATCAAAACCTTGAGGAAGAACGTTGTTTTTCCCCACGCTCGAGTAAAAACCTGTGGATGAATGGTTGGCGCTAGGATGGTGATGGTGGTGATGGCTGTAGACACTCTCGTTTTTCATAAGCATTTCTGTCATGGTGGATGGCGGAAGACAGTCCCTGTGCATCAGGTCCTCTCCTGTGTAGCAGGATGCATAACTGCTTCTGTGGTGCCATTTACTGGACGGGTCCAAACCGTAGGAAACCTCTCGAACCGGTGGTACTTGAGAGAGATTTGTGGAATAAGGATAGGTGATTTGCCGAGACGGGGCCTGCGGTAGAAACGAAGAGACCGCAGAAAATTCGGGCACATAATAGGTGCAGCTTGGGAGATAGAGGTTGGAGGCGCACCCAGCCCTGTCCCCAAACTCAGAAGTCCTGTCTTTGCGCGTTTGGGAGCAGAAGTTGCCTAGATTCACCGAGTTAAACATCGTTCGCTCGTTCTCGGTACTATAGATAGATGTTTTGGATTCGAACTGCAGGAGGGGAAATTTGGGAAGGCGAGATGACGTGCTATCCGTCTAAGTCGCTCGGAGACACGTGATCGAAAGTAGATATTGTCATATATCAATTTGGAACACTTAGATGGGTAGGAGTGGTTCACTTAGGTATGATCTAGGAGGTTCAAACGATTGGTTTCGAAACGCCACTGCAGCATTATGAAAATCAATAGCAGATTTCTTACCGCTTTCATAAGGCATTCCCTCTAGTTGTCATCAAGAGCGTAAAACAGCAACACAGAAACATATTTTTCTAATGTATTTCCGTTTATGCGTAAGATTATTACTGATCTTGCTTTTACACTAAAACCAGTGTTGCTCGTGGATTTAGTAACGTATATATTTCGTATTAGCAATACATTCTCCACCGACCCTTTCTGAATTAATATTTTGCCTTTTAATTAATAATAAATACATTTTCCCCCGTAGCGATTCCACAATGATGCTCAAAAATCCCCAGTAGTCTTCTGAGAGTTTTATAAACATTAATTACCTGTAATATTTTTAGATTTAAATTGTGGCTGATATTCCATATTGCAAAGCTATGACCGGTATGCTTCATTTTATAGTTACGTTTTTAAAATAACTTATAATGTGGGGTCGGAGAAACTGAGAATATGAACAGTAAATTACTTCTTAAAGGTCTAAACTGCTGGACTTGAATTCCTTACAGCTGAAAATCTTATATGTCGCCAGGACATGAAAAATCACATTGCAGTAAATGTCGAAACGGAATTTAAACCTAGTGATATATCTGGAAATCACAATAAATTAGCAAAAATAAACCAAAACAATTTAAATCAGAAAATATAAATAAACAAACAAATAAATGCGTTATAAAAGAAGACCCGCGGTTCCTTAAATTTATCTCCGTAACATACCTCTTTGTTATTTATGAATATTGAAAGCTAACGTATATAAGCCATTTCGATTTCTTTATTTGGGAAAATGTTTTTAGACAGTCTCATAACATACGAAATAATAGTTTATTAATGAATGTCATTACAAATGTGCATGTTAATACATTAATATATTTTCTTATGTATCTTGGTAATAGTTGGGAAGTCCACTGCAACAGGCCCGTACAATATCCACAAATCGCGAGCACAATAGCAAAAACATGATTATTTATGTAATCGTTTCAATGAGACTTACATGCAAATGGCTAGCTGTACTACAGAAACAATAATCGTACTATAGTTTGTTTGTACCTTGTCCAGTAGGCTGTGCAAATTTGACTAAGGCTGCGACTCTCTATGAAATCTGGTTAATGCATCAGAACAATGGTGAAATGATACTGGTCGCATAGGAAGCGTTAGTGTCCTAGATTTTACTAATGTGTAAGAAAAAAAATGAAATAATGAATATTGAATTAATATGAAAAGAACACGAGGAAAGAATAAAAGAAGTGCGATTGTATTTTAAGGCATTAGTCGAACAGGTACATACGTACTTTTATGGGGAGACTATGGGAGAAAAATGATTAGAGTAAACAACTAAATGATAATGTCTTAAACTAGGCTTTTAATGCTAGAAACATCCATTCCTATACACCTATAAACTTACAAACAAGCGCAGAGCCTCTGAATAAGCGGAAGAGCTGCGGCCGTTGATGAAAGGATTGAAGCGCCGGACTGGTAACACCAAGTACAAAGAAAGCAGACCCCTGCCTAGACACAGCACTTGAATTTGACCACTAAACTCCTCACCGGCTCCTACCATAAAAGAGCGACCATAGCAAAGGGACATTCATTTGCAATATCAGATTGTAGAAAAACGGGAGCCGATCAACAAAAGTCACTTAAAAAGACATCCCCCCCAAAAAAGGCTTATCTACGAGAAGAACGCTCTCTCGTGTGCGTAAGAGATTATACACAAGACTTACTCAAATAAACATACATAGATGCAAAACATAGAGGCCAATCCAAAACAAACAATGCATAATATGAACTGGAATTACCTGACTGCACTTTATCATGTTGCTTGATAGTAGGGAAACTAACTGCTTATTATTAATAGTTTTCCATTATTTAACCTTCATTGGATCCATAGTTTAGTTTCATGCGTCAGTTGACGCCATTTCGCGTTATCTAACCTATAATCTCTTACAAACCCTGTACAGTTATGCGACAGAGAACTAAGATCTGATACGGATACCGACATTAAGTTCCTTAAGGCTTTCATTAATATATTTTTTCCACAGTAATGTGACCCACAAATAACCTACTTACTTGACTTAGGTGTGCTTAGCGTTAACGTTTTTTTCCACGAATACAATAACTGAATAACTTAATTATACTTGGGAAGCAAAGTATATGCTGTCAAAACCAAAAAATGTCTACAAGCTACGAAATTTCCAGTCTTGAGACCAAAACTGGTGTTGTAAATATTTGACATTCTCTGCTTCAAAACAACACCGTTGGAGAGCGGATTTTCAAAGACCTTTTACGACATCTGTCTGCGGAATCTAAGCAAGGCCTCACTGTTACGCGCTATAATAGTAAAACAGCAAAAGAATTAAAGAAAACTCTTTGAAAAAAAGGCCAAATTAAGGAAACCTGTCGTCCTTTCAGGTATGCATCGGTCATGTCAGTCCAACTATTGTATATTCTCATAAAGTCGACCAGAAACAAGGACTAAATGTGGCAAGCGTGTGAAATAATATTATTGTTCCCTCATGGCCAAGATAAATTTGATTGGATGTAAGCCAGACTATTAAATTTGGTTGTATGAACTGTGAACAGTTCGGAGCAACAACTAAAAGGCGTTCATTTTTACAGTGGTCTCGGGCAATACACACATGCCGTATCATCTCAAAATATTGAGACTGATGTCTTTGACGCATGCTTTTACATGGTATACAAAACGCTACAACATAAGAGCAATATGTAAATTATTTTATTATTTTGTGAATCAATGTACTTTTAATCTTATGGCAAGTCAAGTATTGATAAAATAAGATTATTTTCCGTTTTTTTTTAATAATATATCCCTTTGACAAGCAACGTCATGGTCACAGAACGAACGGATTGATCTTGACCGGTCTGTCTTAAACAGTGTTCGGAAACCTGTGGCATTAAGCTGGTTTCCCGTGCAATTTATGAGACTGGCAACGCACCTTTTGAAGACTTTTTCGGAACATATTCTAATGCTCACTTACGACTCTTGCACCGGTAGTCTTTACACGTTGTTTTTGGTTGCTGTATTCTCCCACTGTCTGAGCTTCATATATACGCTATACATCAGGATCAGACAGTGGCTCTTCGCAACGTATATTTAAAGACACATCACATATAATCCCAGGTAACGAAGGTGCTTTCAAATTATGTGGTAAAGTGTGCATTTTTTTTCATTAGTGACAACAATTAGAGTGGCCAAAGCGTAAGTCCTATGCAAATGCCCTTCAGCTTCTGTAGTTTATTTGAGAGATTGCTTTTGGAAATACAGTCATTTGATATAGGCCTATTTAATAAAAATATTTAATAAAAGTTAATTGTCTTTTCGACATCTTTTTGAGCCTGTTTTTAAATAAGACCACTTCCAAAAGCAAAGAAATTAATTTTAATTGCATATTATTATTGTTATTGTTATAAAATGGTATATTATGTCCAATTGTAGGGTTGACTACAGCTAATAATTAAAAAAACAGAAAATATTAAAACATATCTACCGAACCCATGGCAAACTACTTGAATATTCATTTGAATAGGACATATGTATCAGAAAACTGAACAAATTTGCTTTTAGGGATGGATTCTCCAATCAATAGCAAAGAAATCTGTTGTTCAATATTCACTGCTGGTGTACCACTACATTCATACATGTGACAAATAAAACTCTTAAATCGGACTTTCTCGAAAAAAGTACACATGTTTATAAATTGCGTAATTAAAAGAGGTATGACCGGGATAGGAAAAATAATACAAATTATTATTACTATCCGATAGAGTCTCCAGTCCCCCGCCACCCTGCATATAACAAACGAGTATAGAAAATACACGGATGCATATTGTTAATGTTAATAGCAGTATTGATAGCAGTAGTAGTAGTTTTACATACAGTATAATCCATAAGAACACGATAATATAGGTCATAGATATCGTAGTAATAGATTGCTTTCCTTAATTTGTTCACAGCAAGCGACAGAAATATCCGAAATTCCCCGCTCCTAGTATTTTGTTGAGGATGCCCCAGTACTGCTGAGCTCTCACTTGTACTATTCTTGCCATTGAAAAGCTCGTGCCATCCATATCTCAGTCCTAGTAATAACCTTTACGCCCACTACTGTCATATTATCTTCTTTCTGTTTTGTTTTTTGTTCGCCATCTAAATGTTATTCTCTACCAATTTAATTTCAACTCAACACATTTCTGTTCAACCCAGTGCTTAATAAAACAACGAGAGGTTTGTTAAACCGAAGCGGCCCGCCATGTGTTTTTACACCGATAGGTCTATACACAGCATGGATGTCGAGGTTAATATAACCGGATTGAGGGACACTGAGTACGTATAACATCAAAATATCACGTTCACCTGAGGTCTTCAATACTTACAACAATGTACTCAATAATAATAATATTATTACAATAATATTATTACGTATATATTTCTCAATATTGAATGTTTACATTTGTATTACAGAGAGCTAGAATAAAGGAGGAAAGATATGCTGTTACAAACCATTAGAGCGTAACAGCTTTGCTCAGTCAAAATTGGGCACTTTAAAATAATTTGCTAAAGAATAGTATTGTCGAATGGAACTTGTGTCTTTAGTTAGCTTACTTTAGCTTTGTTCTTTTGTATAGGGCAAAGCTAGCGCAAAAGCTTACCTAAAGCTGCATCCAAATTATCGCAGTCATTTTCTTTCCCTATATTTTCGCAAGTTTAAAGTTAACCCCGTGAAAGGTATAGGTAAGAAATGTCTGTTATAAACTTTTGCATTTAATACATTCCATATAATATGCCCTCCTCTCTTTGGAACATATACACGTTTTCTCCCACGAGAAAAGGCTCCAGTACAAATTACTAGAATTTAAAAGCTTGATGTGGTTTGTTTTCTCCCTGAGGACTGGTTAATACACCTTCTGTATCTTGTAGCCGAATCCATAAAACAGCGAATTAAGATAAATATGTTTTGTTTTATAGAAGGTAGATTTATGACTTACGTAACTACATCTTAATTTTCGTACCAAATATAGATTGGTTCGTATCTGCTAGAGCTTTAAACATTCTGACGTATTTTCTGTATCTGTTTTAATTTCAGTAATACTGGGCTTGGGTGTCGGAATCGATTCACTGAGAACATGTGCAATATTCCATTCCTAAAGCACAAAATGTCTCCTGACATTGCTTTCTAAGCCACTCCCTTTACTGTCTTTTCGATACCGAAACGTGCACGTGAGCCTAATTAAAAATACCCGATAAAAAAATTCAAAATTTCAATTGACGATAAAAAAGGACAGCATCTTATCAGAAACGGTTCTTTGCACTAGATTAGCCTTCTTGGCTTATAGTTGCAAAACTCACTGGGATGGACCTTCAGACCCCATATATGGCGCTTTACTAACTTGACCTTCAATTTGTCTGCGTTCCGCCCACACAGAGATTAGAGAACTCACGAGATGCTTTCAGTCACCCTTTAGAACGGGAATGGTATTGAAATATTTTACATTTACACAGTTTCAGTCTGTGTTTCTCTGTATTGGATACATGCACAATTTTTATTTTTTGTCGAACCTTAAATGTTTATCATTCGCTGAAGGGGAGTTGCAATAAATGTGGGTAAATTAATCACTCTAGTAGTCTATTTAACGAAGTAAACTATTTTTATAGGTCATATTGACAGTCAAACTAAACAAACCGCTTAGCCTGAAGGCATTTTTCATACCAATTGTAGTTGTAGCAGCTCCAAAGTAATCTTTTGCAAAGATTTCAGCCCCAAATGAAGACAGAACAATGATCGAGTAACAAATGACGAACCAAACGGGTTAGGAAACGTTTTGCTCAACTTGGCCAAGAACCTTAAGTCTCCAAATTAAATTAAAATATTCAGACAAAATGTATCCATTCAAAAATTAGTAAACACGCTATTCGTACAGCGTATGCATAGTAATTTAGTTAATAATAAAACTGAACAATAATAACACGACTAGAGAAAACAGGGAGCATGTCATGGAAACAAACTTATAGAGATGACAACTACAGGCCTCCCTAATAACCACAGAATAAAAGGTTATATGTAAAAGTCGTAACAGCAGTAATATTTAAATATACTGATTGTAATTATTTAGCCGTTAATAAAGGCGACAGGCAACATCAGGATCACTAAACTAGCAAATAATTTTCCACCAACTTGACAATACTCACATACAATCGGAAGCACGAAAACACCACGATTTCTTTCACATATATGCTCAAGAAAACGTGCCTTTTTTAGTTGGGAATTTTTTTTCTTACGCAAAATATGAGCTTGACATTACAACTATGATATAGACTGTTCTTTATATTGTAAGACTTACGTGGCCTGCTGTATACAGCTATATATAGCGTTGTGAGACACTGTTTTGTCACATTTTAGAACTCCCAGTATATTGGCCTGTTTATTCACTGTAATAAACAATCCTCACAAGTATGTGTACCATAAGCTGCTAATTTTATATAAGTACAAAATCTAAAGATTATTATATTATATTATATTATATTATATTATATTATAATAATGTCTCTTTGTGTTTGCTTCATACAATGACATATTTCTCAATTTTTCCCATATTCATCAATTTATGCGATTAAAAGCATTATTATCTTAAAATGCCTGATCTCTCTTAAAGAATCGATACACGTTTCCAAAACACCATCAACAACTTATGGAAAACATCAATGACTATAATATATGTTTGTCTACTTCCACTATTCAGAAAATGGAGAGTATAGCTAGGCAAGTTACTGATCGTGACAAAATTCTACATGCGGTTCTGGTGACAAATCGCTAGCGTCCATTAGGGAAACTAAGGATAAAATTATCAATATAATCAAAAGTCAAGTTCATGTACTGTAGATAATTACACGATTGCCCGTGCATTTTATAAATTGACAACTCATGATATTAATAATTCATTTAAAGAAATACTACTCAAATATCTGAACATGAAAACACGAAGCCGAATAGAGTATCGAAATCGTTTGTTAGTGGGACGTGTTTTTTATATATTTATATTACAAACCAAATCTTTTCTTTTATCTATAGTTTCGTGAGACTCCTAAAATGCCGCTTAGTTAGGCCTAAGTGGTAAATGTGAAGAAATCAAAGAACTAGCTACTGCTTTCCTCATTTAAGGGTAAACAGCATAACTGATAGGCCTGGATTGTTTTATGGATTATTTTGAATTGATATTCAGATTTATGCATTTTGCCAAAATATTATTCGATAGCGGCTCAATCTGCTTTACTTTATACATTTATATCATTGTACTGTTTTGTCAGTGTTATAAGTTAACGTACATTTATCTTCTTAAATTATACAACAAACACATGGCAGTTTTTCTTATATAAATTTAGTTAAAAGGTCATCATCGACTGAGAAATTAGTCACGTTCGCAGGCCTTAAACGATAGCTTTATCCGTAGATGAATTCGTCAGTGGGGTCAGTTTAGAAAGAACTAGTAACTCGTAACTTGCGTGAAACTTTATGGAAACAAGCAGTAACTGTGAAACTTTGTTTTTATACCCATCATTTGCACTTATTCCGGTTATATACACAAGACTTTTACCAATACGTTATAATTGTATGCAAAATATGCATGTACTTCTATATTATCTATAGTGTGAATGTTTCCGGGAAGGATATGTGTTAACTGACGGGTTAAACTACAACGTCTTTATACGTGTAAGAGCCCAGACTCATTCTAGACAATTCTTGCTTCACATGCATTTTGTCCAAGCAGCTTCATGAGACTAATTGCATTATAGTGAAAAGGCCATCGCTTGAATTCAGGGTGAGATAGAAGTGCACTGGATCACTGGGGAGGAGTACGTGGACACAAGCTGTAAAGGGTTGTGGTTTTTCCAATATCAAATCATATGGAGCGGTTTGGATGGATTTGGAAGATTTTCAAAACAATAGAAAAAACCTCACCATGACATTGCGAAACATCTTTAATGGTGTGCCTGAGGGGACAGACTAATTTTAAAGCTCAAAAACAGGACTATGTGAAATATCGACAAATTTCACATCGACCAAATTAGACATTTACAATACATCTAACAGACAACAGTTATATTATAATTATGACGATTCTAAAAAAGACGTTAGTCTAGAAACGGTTCCGAAACACATGAAACAATCCATTTTGGCGTGTGGACTGTTATAAATATTATTTTTCAAGGGCCTGTCGGACACTGAGGCGAATCTATGCTTATTCGATTTTATAACGTAATTAATTAATGGCAAGAATGGCTTGAAAGCGGTTAAAGGGTTCCTGTTGGGTTAATTGTTTGTAATAGTAAGAATACCCCCGCAATCTGAGTTATTTACCATTCGCTGGCACCAAAAAAGCAATCGGGGGCATAAAAAAATACATAGCCCTAATATATAGTAATATAATATTACTGTTTAATTATTTAGTCAAGTTCAAAATCATCTAGTATACTTCTTGGAATCCGTAATAACATTCTGGAGTGATTTGTCATGTTAAATTCAAACCTAATCTCCATAAATCTAGTCCAGCAAATATAACAGTCAAATTGAAAACGGAATTGGTGAATGTATGTGAAATATGATTTTCGTACGATTTCAAGCAATACGAATAATTTCGCTTGATTAAACGCTAACACCAAAAACACAACTCAACTTTCTTCTATTGGAGCACTGTCAGTTTCCGTTCACCCTAATGATAGTCGGAGCGAATTTTTACCTTTCTTGAACGCACTGAATGAAGTCAGGGGTATATTTTATGTTACAAGTTAAGCCTTGCAAAAAGAAAATGTGAATACAACGACGAATCATTATTATAACGTTTTATTGAAATGGAGTATAAATACGTATCTATTGAATACGCCTATATAAAATATATATATTGTGATATATATTATAAACCCCATAGGGCAAGGGGTGGTGTTGACCTTTTCAGTGAAACAGCAGCATATAACTGCATATACGTCTCGTAATAGCACTCACACTCTGCCAAGGTTATACCAACAGTTTACTATATAAAAGGGAAAAAGTGGAAGAGTATACAACGATTATGTCAAATTATAGGGAATAGAGGACCCTACTGTAAAATAAAATTGAACGGTTTCCTGTTTCATTTGTCCCCATATCTTCATATGGATTTGTAAAACCTTAAGTTAACGGCGGGAGAAGCCTTTCAGCACAAATATATAATTTCACTGGACCCTCTTAGCAGTCTTGTAAAAAACAGAACTGGTACTGCCAGATTTACAGAGAATATAAAATGACATTTACTGTTATTATGACACGGAGTTAAACCAGTAGGTGTTTTGCTGAATTCGGAAGAGGAAGTCATTTAATGAAATAAGGTGCCATGCAAAGCGCATTATGTTTCTGGCATACACGTATTTAGAAAAAAATGTTATGATACATGTTTTATTGGTACATTTGCAATTTTTATTAATGCTCAGAAACACATATTGATACATTCCGTCAGAGTGAGTCGCATGATACATTATTATACAAGAAAGCGTTTTACAAACGCAGATATGAATCCGTACATACGAATTGGTACTTCAGTCTAGATAATCTAGAAGTGGGAAAGATTTAATGAATTACACAGGATATGCAACCAAAATAGCAATCATCATTGTCATTATCACGTTTCTTTATTTTAGGACAAGATACACAGTTATTTGAATCACATTACACGTATGACATACGAGCAGCACCAGAGATATCAAACGGGGAACGCCAGCAGGACCACATTAACGTTTGCAAATATGAATTGCCCAACTTTTTAGTCCTAAATTTCACCACGGTTCCCCGCCTCAAACCCATCCAAGAAATAACATACAACATAAAGCTTTTATATATCGGATTACTATGACTACCACTGCATCTACTACTGCGGTTACAACAAACAAAATAAAAATATTGAGATATTGAGAACCTTTGTCAAGCAATAATGAATAATATATAAAAAGCAGAGCGTGGTTTCTCTATTTGGCGTTCTAACTGTTAATGAAAATATAATCACCGGGTAAACTGTATATATTTACGACCCTGTGTGGCTCAAGTGTGAAAATATTTTTCTTTAATATATTGCAAAAGGGCTTCTTCAATACGGTCAAATATTTCCCCTCTCACGTTGACTTAATTCTCCCAGTAACTGATTTTTAGATTTATGGATTTTAATAAGATGCGCCGGTTCTTTTCTCGTGACCACTGAGATAAAAGAACAAAACCGAATCTTTTCTCTTCAAATATTCAACCAAGCAAATAAGCATATAAATTTAATCAGCACAAAATGGCAGCATGGGCTTCAGATAGCCCCCGCCCCCCACCCGCACCAATATACAGACACCGATGTCCGACAGACACATAAACATATACAGGTACGCAAATATACAGTTTCAGAATATTGTGTAAATTAGCACTTAGCGACTAGCTGTGTTAGAAAACAGGCTGCAGAGAAACAGATTCCGAGAGACACCGGAAGACAGTCCCCTGCCCGTGACCGTGAACCTTCAAGACCAAATAAACAGAGCAGATCTGAGTTTAAAATTGCCTTATTTTCTACTGATTCCGGAGGAAAAAAAGACACAAATCGACCCCAGATTCACTAATGGTTACCAAACCAGTGTAACGAAAATTCGCACAGTTTTCACCTGAGCCTGTGCTTAGTTTTAAATATCAATATACAAGGCAGATGAAGGAAATGGAGCCTTTCAACCTGCTGATTACTCGGATGCCGCCTTATTGGGTAACATAATTTAAACATTTTCCTGAATTTTTAACTTTCGGGCTCAGCACACTAGCATTTGTTAGCTTAACGACTAGTTATTGGCACTATAATAAAGAGGTAAAATGATGACGTGAATAATTAGACAGCTAATAGCAATTAATTAATAAAGGTAAAATAGATTACTTCGGGGTTGTACTAAAATAACACCGCTTTACTCAAATTACTAGGCCTATTTTAACAGAATGAATAACTTTCATTTACACGGGTTTAATACCGCTAGTACCGCTGAAGAAAATAAAAATGTAATATCTGCGTAAGTGCGAAAGTCATTTCTAAAACCTGACAACCTACATTAAAAGTATAATGTAAATCCTCTAAATCGGTGGTGTTAGGGAATAATGTACAATCACATTTTCATCATCAGTATCGCCTTATAAGTCAAGTCTACAATCAATGCCTTGCAGTTTAAGGGCGTTTGCATCGCTTGGCGTATGAAATTGTTTTATCAAAAGAATTATTACATAGTATCACTTTTATCGAGAACATTATAACTGAGATAATTACTAATACATATCGGATCATTTGAAACAATACACTAAAATCTAAAATATGTCGTATATTTTATACATGCTGGTTTACTAAAGTAAGATGGGTATCTTGAAGAATTTACAACATGCTTAAAAATGAAAAACAAACAGAATCGTGGTTATAGGCCTAAAGGGTATTTAATAAAATGACAAGGCTTGCTCCCTAAGCAACAACCTTTTCTTCTTCATTCGCCGGTTTTGGAACCAGATCTTAACCTGTTGGTCACTGAGATTCAGGCGGTCGGAGAGCTCTCTCCGCCGCTGCCTCGTGATGAATTCGTTGAGGATAAATTCACCTTCCAGCTCAGCCAACTGTAGTTTGGAGTAGGGTTTGCGTTTCTTGCGGGTCCGGGCGTGCATCGGGTACCACGGGCCACCTGGTTGGAATATATTTCAACGTAAGCAAGCGAACTTCAGCTTCAGAGTTTATCAGAAATGATCAGTATTTAACCTTGCACAAATTCTCCACTGCTGAATCATCAAAAGTCACCTGTATCTATCTATAGGCCTGAGTGGTCTAAGTTCTAATCTATGCACCTGGGCTGCTATTCGTTAGCAATTTAAGAAGTACTGAATAGGACCATGATTTTACATTTTAAAATGTACAATTTCCCTCCCTAATACGTAGAAATGGCTGACTGAAACCATCGGGATGTCCAGTACTTCGGGTGAAGGATCGCCAGATCTAGATGATTAGTTTTATACGTGATAGTTTTGAGTGGCTTCCAGCCACATTTTCAATACCAAATGTATGAACAGCACAAAAAAGCCAGAAAATGGTATACGTCCCCTTCGCCCTGTTTACAGAATATACGTCACAGAGATCAGTAGCAAACTCTGTGACACGACAAGTTTTACAGCTGCAGTAAAAGTTAGCATTAACATGACGGCGCAGGTCAGCTTTCAAATACCCCAAGCTATTTTCATTTTTCGAAGCGTTATACCTGCCTAAGCTATAGGGGAATGACCTCAAATCCCTTTGCATAGCCTTTCCTCAGCGAGCATAACATTCGCACTATTTTTGCTGCTTAAATCTGTCATATCGTGCATGACCTATACCTGAAATTAGTTTAAATAAAGAGGACAAGGCAAAATGGCTAAGTACTCGTGAATGACACTCAAATTTCATGAAAATCACACGAGAAAAAGCCTGTGCTAAGGAATGCGTTGTCTAAGAATGCCAAGACTGAGTACTAATATATTTTTCCGCGCTACCCCTAGTGGCGTTTAGTCAAAATACAATCCAGATAAACGAGTATGTTATATTATTATATAAACAACAGAAAATGATACGGGTCTTACACTGCACACACTATACATAAACTGTACATCTATGTCGTCTGTTTATCGTGGGTCACTCACCTCCGCCCGTAGCTGCACTGCCTGCTTGGCTTCCAGGGGATGTCATGGTCTGAGGGATGCTTGCGAGAGTCTTGCCCCCATCGTTGAGCATAGACGAGTTGGAATCAGATTCGAGGGACGGACAGGACGGCGGGTCTTGGATCACCTCCTCTGTCCCATAATCAAATTTAGGAAACACGCCACCACCGCTCATGCTGTTATGTAGTCCGTTATCTGACGACACCGAAGATGTGTTCATCGCCCTGTCTTCTCTCTTTAAATTTCCCCCCTCCGAGCAAGTTTCTCTGTGCCCGGCAATATTGCTGTAATAGCATTTTCCTTCCTCTTGCCGAGGTAATTCACAAGACCGGCTGAACTGAGGGTTAATGGACATGGGGCTGCTTAAGTAGGATTGAGAGTATCCGTTGCACGGCTCCGATGGGTTCCATGGGAGAGAACACACATTATCTCTTCTTGGGTAGGAGAAAGAGGGCAGACCCGCCAGCTGTCCCCCCGATGCTCTGAAATTTGGCAGGTAAAATGTGTCTCCTGTGTGGATGTTTACCAACGGTCCCACAAACCCGGGATTAAGAAGATTATGCTCGCCCATTTCAGCGGGCCTGACCAACAGCATCTAGTTTATTGCAATCTGACATTTAACATAGTTAAACCTAGAGGTGGCCCTGATTGGTCTTATTTGGGTCACGTGTTTAAGTCAATTTGCGGCACGGAAGGTGCCACCCACTATGCTACGTCAGAAAAAAACCCAAAACATTAACTTCTGTATTACAGGTTTTATATGCATTTAAAATACTATAAAAGATTTTATTAAAAACAAGATAGGCTGTCCTCTTTTGTCTTCATGTATAGGTATGTCTGAATTATTTATCTGTATTTAATGTTTTTTTTTTAAAATAACGCTCCTTAACCATTTATAGATGACTAGTTAAACAGCGCATGGCTTAATTAATGGTTTGAGGGTTTTTAAAGTTCGCATTTCTATAAGACCCTGATTTGTACGACATTTTATTTCTGAACAAATAAGGGTTCAGTTCAATGTCACATAAAGCTGTGACGCTTCCTTTTACAGCCTTGTTTAAGAAAAGAGTGATGCTCACACTCGACGCGTATTTACAGTATCGGGGCCAGAAGGTTGGGAAAACTGGCTTTGTAAAATAAAATTATATTTAATAAGATTATTAAAGCGCATACGTTTCAAATAATTTTCATACACCTCACACGAAAAACTTTAAGGGACAGCCCCATAAAGTTTGGCAACTATACGCCGAGAAGCTTGTGACGAAGCCTCCACCCAATTCTTTTATGTGCTTTACGAGGCAGCAGAGGGGTGCTGAAAGAATTCTATCGAGCGAAATTGATTATTCGCCACTAAAAAGTACTACGTAAGGAAAAACATACTTACAGCTCAAATATTTTATAAGAATTTAATTATATTTAATAAAATCAAGTATCATTTTATACTGCAACAGTTTTAGCAAAATAAATGCAACGTGTTGCATTGTTTCAAAGCAGATGACCCATACTGACAAAGTATGGTATAATACGTGCGCGCAATGTGGGGTTTATGACAACTGTCTCTGATGAATAAAGAAGACGCAAAAAGGAATCTAACAGAAAACCACGTTAAATACGTAGACCGACTCATCTGCCGACCCGCGGACTCACAGGTCAACACTTTTATCTTCTTTTGCACGTTCTTCGTTTCTTATGATCTTTTAAGTGCAAGTTTTCATGCATTTTTAGGCAAGTACTTGAGTCATTGCACGACAGCTTACATGAACTATGTAAACACAGTATGCAACTTCACAAGTTCACAGGAATCCTTCTACGATTTATTTGTTACCATCTATTGCACTATAGCATCATTACGAATATTTAGGTTCAGTCAAAAATACTTAAAGTATTTTTATTAAAGTACTTTTAAATCTCCTATTTTCCAGATTAGTAATGAAATGAAGAACAGGACTGTCACGTGATATGATATTAAGTTTACATAAATAAAAGAAACTGCTAGCAATACTTCTGAAATTAATCACATCTTCAGTCCGAAACATGCATTATCCACTGCTATAATTATAGAAATATATTTGTAAATAAATAGATTTTCAATTAATGTACAACTAAGATACACCCGAGTTTGAAAACCGAACAAACCACATTTTCAACACACAAAACAGTTATACACGACATTGTAATTTCAAAACAGCTTTTCATCTTTCAAACTGATAGCGTTTACCACCAATCAGTTAATGCATATACGGTATTTCCAGTTATATCATTATTACGTAATTTGTTTTAAGATAACTATTTATTCCCGGACCGCACAGTAAGCAGAACGTGACAGGTTTTTAAGATCATGGCTTACGGTATATACAGGCATATCATAAACACGGCACAACACTTACGCGTTTTAAACTTGGAACTTCAAATTGTTCCAGCTTGTATAAATAAAAAGTAATATAGTAGTGCCCTATACATAGAACAAAATATAGATGTATACCTAAAAACAAGCAAAATCCATGTGAAAACAGCGATATCAATTTTTACATTGCTTTTTAAATTTTAATAAATATGTATACTGCAGAGTTAGTTAGCAAGTAGCCCCTGTGTAAGCAAATACGTTCCTACAGGTCAAATTATTCAGACTGGATTTTCACCTTACCGATAACTGGGAATTTTCTGAGTCCTTACTCCACACGTCAGAAAGGCGAGATGTTTTAAAAAGAGAAAAGCAAAGGCATGTGCCCACAGAAATCCCAATCTGTCCTTCGGAATCGCACGCTCCCATTTTTAAGAAGCGCAAAAAAGCGGCTGCAAAAAGGTGCTGAAAGTTCTCCCTCTCTGACTCAGTCGGTCGTTTTCTTTCTTTTTTTAAAGAAAAGACGCTACCAATTGGCGCTTGCCAGTTCAAGGTCACTGTCTAGTGCATTGATGTCTGGACGCTATTGAAATTACCGTCTTGGAATCTCCTGTTGTGTCGAGACAGAAGGATAACATAAACAAAGGCATTTTTTTCTTACTTGGGTTAGTTACAACTCGCAGTTTTCAATTTTCAGTTAATGTCCTGCAGTAGGGATCTTGAATGGTCCTTTCTAAGGAAGGCCTGTGGAAAACAAACACAAAACTCACCGCATTATCATGTTGTGCTGAGAGGAGCACCGTTTTCAATGGTATCTTGAAATAAATCTTAACAGTCACACTCGATTTGTCTAGCATTTTGTGCAAATAACATGCATCCGTAAGATCAATGGTAAAGTGCAACAAAAATGTGCATTTCTGGCCATTCTGCAGAATTTCTGTGATATTTCTTGTATATATATATAAAACAAATAAGTTTTCATTAAATGAGCAAAGAACCCCAGCTGTTAACATCAGTCAACTGACATGGAGCGTGTTAAATTATACATATCGCATAATGAAATGAACAAAAATTAAAACTCCTTGGTGTAAAACACAGAATTCATATTTGATTTTAATAACCTGGCCCAAAGGTCCACCGAACGAAATTGCGAGAATCACTTTATCGAAACAAGACATGTTACCTGAAGCCATGATAATAGTAAGATAAGATAATAAAAAATATATACACACGCGCGTGTGCGCGAAAAAATATACATACTAAAGCCTAAAAATTAAAAACAACACATATAATATTGTATTAAACATCGTACAGGCAAAATTATGTGCAATGGAAGATAAAAATAATCTCATCTCATAATATTCATGATTATAATAATATTACTAAAACCCCAAAAGGGTCATGTAATAATACATAATCTTTAAATGATAACATTAGAAGAATAATGTAGTCAAATTTCCAAAGGTAATAGGCCTGACACCTAAACACTGCATTAATACTGAGAATCTTTGCACAAATAATTTTTCAATTTGCACATCATAACTACTTAGACACGTATATTATTCTATATCTACACTGAAATACCCAAAACTCCCAAAAATGTAACAAAAATACACGACGATTCCTACAAGGCAATTAGTACCTGAAAATGGTATTTCATACAAATTAAACAATTGGTTTATTTCTTAGATCGTTAGCTTTCACCCGCAGGTGTAAAAACAGCGGGTGTTACGTGACAATATCCGACCAGTTACGTTACGAAAGAAAGATCAAGGTTAACCCGTCCGACTTTTCAGTGTAAAATTAGTTCACTCTGCATTTTACCAAGACGTGATTTATAAAAATAAATCGATTTCTCAGAAATTTATTTAGCAGAAATTTGATTCTCAATTCTGAGGCACTAAACGGATGAGAGCTATAAGACAGTTCCATGGGTCTCTATTACTACCCTAGTCACATGGTTAATACCAATATCTTTGAAACGAACAATAAGTATGCAATGTACAAATAATCTGTATTACTAATGTTTACAGGCCAAATTCGAATTACAGTAATTCATTTCGTTTAATATAGAAATTCACTTTCGATTCTAAGGCCTACAGAAAGGTGACGTTTTCTCCGCCTCTTTCACTTCCTGATATTTCCATCTTACAACCACCAGAGGTTATCATCCCCCTTCTCCTTGCCTCCATCGCTCCGGCCATCCGCATACAATGTTCAGTGATATCTGCATCAGCAGTGCTCCCAGCTAATTCCCAACCAAGAGGCTGCTTTCTGAATCCATCTACATGCCCGATGGAGCGGATGAATGAGAATTCAAATGACGGTACGTTAAGTAATAATGTACGGTCCTGATAACCCTCATTACAAGCTACCATTTTGAACACACGAAATACTATTTAATGGTAGACTACTCGAGTCAGCTTCCTTCAGAAATCCTGCTGTGTTTCGCGAAGGTTCTGTAACTTTATTTTCTATGTACTAACATCGTACTATACGTTAAAACGGTAATATTAAAATAAGATTAAACAAACAGCGTTTCACAAGAACATCTGTTAATTAAAATGGCCGTTTTTGTTTCAACTTATTTTGCGCAGTCATGATGTGATACTGAATAAAATATCTTTTTTAAAAAATACTTTACAGTATGTCTATAAATGTAGTGCTTCCTTACATGTTAGAATACTTCTCGTTTACCCCATCTAGACGTTTTCTTAAAATTTAAACAATAAATCACGTAGTGTAACTTAAACTGATTCGTCGAAAAATTACGTATTTTAGACACTGATCAGCTACGGGATAAAATCTCAGGCGCTCTAAAATCTGGTCTCAGCCATGGCCCTTTTATAATGTTTAATTTAGTTTAATATTGGTTTTTACACTTAAATAGATGTTGAGAACTTTTATTGATATTCAGCTAAATTAATAAACGGGTACAATATCCAATTTCAATATAGGGCATCTCAATGACGTGTTGTGGTTCGCGACATGCGAGATAATATAAAACACATCTTGTGCTGTGTATAATATAGCACTCTTTTCATAGTAATTTAGAAATTCAAACTAACATTATATTTTAATAATCGTTACAATGTAAATAATTTTCACAAACTTAATAAAACTCATAAAGCGATTTAGGCCTATAGGATATCGACTTCAACTTACAACTTGGCTTGTAACCATATGGATCTACTGAAAACTGAACGTAATTATTGAGTCCTTTGGGAAATTTCAGTTATAACATTTTATGAAAACATCATTAACACTCATACTAGTCCGTGCTGCAACCTTTATCAGAAGGTCAGAGAGCTGAAAAGTCGTCGACTTCAGACCTGGATTTCCTTTAATCTGTTTCAGGTGTTTCATTTGATTGAAATGGTATGTATGATCCACGGCACCATTTCGGTTATATCAAGAAAATGGGTTGTAAATGGTCTACATACTGCTCTTAACTCACATTGCATGAAAAGTAACTTACTTTCAAAACGGCCCTGTTGGGTGACGTCTGACTGATGACCCGCAAATGTTACTCAGTGCATCCGTCACAAAGCTTAAAGCTAACGAAAATGTTATATTTGCAATATAAGATAATGATTTAACATTATGTTACCTGTTATACGTATCAACATAAACAGTAATGTAACAATTGTTGAAATTAAATCTAAAAAAATAATTAAAAATATGGTGTTGGGGTTGATTCATAACGTCATGTTAAAGATGACATAGGGATTTCCTATTTTATAACGTGACATAGGAATTTCCTATTTTATAGCGTTCCGTTCTATTACTCCGGCCATCTAGACCAGAAAAACTACAGCTTGTTTATATACACAGGGGGGAATTATGCGTTATAACCGTCTTCGCCATAGTTCCAACGAGGAAGTACATCATTGACTATTAGTTATGCAAAAGTAGCTGTGATGTCAAGGTCAAAGTGAATGCATAGTCACGGTCAAGGGTAGGCAAGGCGTGACGTCAGCAACCCCAAAACCGAGAACGGGGTGCGTTTCCCAAACAACAACAGAAGTTAGCATTAACGATGCATCGTACTATGTAAGTCTGCAGTATCGTTACTTCTGTAGTTCAAACGACGGAAGTTGCTAGCAACGATGGTTTTGGGAAACGCATCAACGTGCAGCTGTTTCCCAATTACACCTTGTTAACACCAAACTTGTTAGTGTGGATTTTAGGAGGTAAGCTGAACAAGAAGTAGGATAGAACGGTGTTCATTCGATTTATGCTGCCTTGTCGAAAAATGCTACCGTAGTACTAATCGATAGCTCTAACCCTAATCCCCCAACCCCCCCTAAAACCCTTACCCTAACCCCTAAAACCTAACCCTAACCCCAAGACGGTGGAACTGCACATGCGAGGAAAGGGCTCGATAGCACGTCTCCATAGGTAGGATTTTTTGACAGAACAACGGCCGTGGGCTTGTCAGGGCAGGTTAACGCCACACGAGGCATCTTACTTTTTCTTCTTAGCCATGTAAAAGTTTTTAAAAATTAAATTAAACATAGCTTAAGTATTTCGTAACATCTTTACAACCAATGCAGCAAGAGTAAGTTAGGTTACTTTAATTTATAAGCTAAACATGAAATCGTTTAAAATAAAAAAGAGAGCAGCAGCCCGGCTTGTTCCCAATATGAGGCTTAGATGTGTTATTAAGTTTAAGAGACGAAAATACCCATCACGTCATCCGCTCCGTTTCTGCTGGTTACCGTGAGAGCGCATCTAAGCCAATTAACACAATATACGAAAAAGAAATTAACCTGCCTGAGAAAAGACACATATAATAGTTACTGAAATAAACGAGAATAATATATTAATATATCATATTAACTACCAAATATGAACAAACATCTACATGCCTGTGTAATCCATAAGATCTAAAAGTGGCACGATGTGGCTACTGACCAAGAAGGTAGGAAAACTCTATCTCTCAGAATTAGGCCGTTTTGCAAAATAATAATAATAATGTACTGGACCGGGGTGAGCGGATCGGTAATTGTAATGATAGATACAGAAAAAGACACGTGCATATACAAAAAAAACTCAAAATAATAAAAATATATTTCCTCCAAATATGATGTGAATATAGAATTTAAACTTTCACGCATTCAGGTTGCGCATCGTTTTGCTTTTTTTAGTGTCTAAATATGTCTGGATGTCAATAGTCAACTTAACATAACAAAATTTCACTGCATAAAAAGACACAAATATGCTGACCTGCAGAATGCTAAAGTAAAGACCCAAGCCCAATTCAAAATAAAAATTGAAAATGTGAAAATTTATACGCATTCACCAGATACAGCACGTTTACAGCTGATGGAAATAACTGGCACCAAAATGGTGATTGATTATTTTTATACGACAATGGAAACTTACTTGGCGGGCAGACGATGAAGTCGGTTTACATATGGTGGATTTCCTTGCACAAGGGCCCTGTAGGAACTTCGCCGCGCACACCAACACATCTATACCGAAGCCTAACAGATATCGCTATGCGCCTTGCATTCACGACCATCGGACCCATTGGACGTTGCTGTATAACAAGTGTTCACGGTGCTCTTAATCCCAGTTCAACTTTTCCCCTCACCAGGCACCATAACGCAGAACAGCCTATGCACTCCACGACAGCAGCAAACGAAGAGCTCGCAGAGGAGATAATAAACACTCTTTTTGTGTATACGATGCAGATTTCTGTGGTTTTACACGACTGCAGTGCCTGTTTGCAACAGTCGTTTGCTTAGGGAACAAATTTTCTTTTCAGCGGTTTTATCAATGAGTATAAGGATATTACAGGTTTTTAATAGAGATATACGTGTATTTTAAATAAACGTTCACAATTTTTTTGTATACGATATTTTATACAGGGTGTCAATTGTGGCACACACTAGGAAAAAATTGTCATCAAGGCTCATAATACACGGAAGGCCGGGCTAATGACGCACTTCTCTGAAGTTGGAATGGATGATCCGTTTGCGTTCGAGTAAACAGACAAAATACACAAAGAACATAAAGAAAATATCAATTTGTCCTGTTTATTTTTTAAAATTAATTTACATTAACATTTATGGTAGGGTGCTTTAATGACCGACACAATAGAAAATCTAGGAAATTAAGAAATATATAATATATATTCACAGATAAATACGAGAACGCGTCCTTTACTATGCCGTTGTTTACTATGCTGTATATCAGCGTAAAGCATGTAAGTTTCTTGATACAGCCAAATTGAACGGTCACGTTACAATATGGCTTAACTAAACAAACAGTCTGTAAGGTTACAATATACATTGATTTCAGGTAAACATCAGCCCTTTGGAATCGGATGTTTTTGTTGGGGGCATTGTAACAAATATGCCACCGTTGATAGGCACAATATCCTATGATGGACACATACTCAGTTCTGAATATGTGTACGGATGCATTTTATGTGCGCTACATATACATAACGCTCAAAAATGTTTGCGCAAATCGTCTCCCAGTTCCTTTCCAGACAGCATAGAGCCAGACTGGAGACATTACGAAGAATCTATAACATCAAATCAGCTGTTATTAATTTTATTAGCAGGTAATCCGGTTGGAAAGACAGTAGTTTTCCAAAAGAGCGGTAGGCAGAGCTCTTCAGAGAGGTGCACTGCTCTGATACTCCGGCGTGAATCTCACTTTATCTGTATCTACTGATACAGAAATACAGACAACTTGGCGACAACACGGTCGTATTTATGCATATTTTTATTTTATTACTTATTATTTACGAAACATGTTGCCTATGAGTATATTGTCATCGAACACCACATCACAGTTCACGTACTGCACAAAGAAAAGATGATATTGCTGTCACATGGCGAGTGCACATATCAAATGCATGAAGACATACCTTTATAACTGAAACTATGAGAACAATTGTGCATTAATGGTATAATATTTTTAATCGATTACAGACATTCCAGTTACAAGGCAAACACAATATCCTTCATTTAAAAATACGAAATTCTTAAAACATTTGAATTTACAATCGCAGTCAGACAAGGGAATATTAATTAAATAATAAATGTATCGTACTGTACATTTCAAAATTAGCAGCCTTGCAAACACCATAGGCACTAAAAATAGAAAGTCAAAGTATCAATGAAATATAAGCTTCCGGAAGATCGAATTTTCCCATCCCAATATCGATTGAAAGAGATTGGACGAAAAAACATTCCCAAAACACCACTTAATGTCCATTTTATCAACATATCTGAAATAAAGATGTAGTACAGTTCACAATCTCTCATTTTCCGCTCTAGCCTTTCCCGAGCTTCGCGGGTATCACCGCTTAAACTGTATAATGTTTACATTCGATCTTTCCTCAACCAAGAAGACGAGGAAAAGGGAGAAATGTACATAGGCCTAGATTAAAATAAAATGCTCCTCTCACGGAAAAAATAAAATAATAAGCCGAGAGACAGTTTGTATTTGTGATGCAATTCGACTTTTGAATAAAACAAAATCTCAAAACGGTATTTTGAGGCGGGGTAGGTTCTTCTCAGGCGTAATTGTCTGATGAGAAATATGTTTGAATATTGTTCTGCTTTACTTTTAAATGATTTGTTTAAGCTTTGATGAGAATGAGAGGGGGATCAGGTAGGGTGCATGTGGGCACTGGTTTTAGATTTGCAGACAAATTTCTTCTCTTTCACCCGACGATTCTGGAACCAAATGGTAACCTGACGTTCGGAGAGGTTGGTTGTGGCTGAGATGCGCCGTCTTTTGTCTTTGGTGATGAATTTGCTGGCGGAATATTCTTTTTCCAGCTCCTTCAGTTGAATCTTGGTATATGGGACACGTTTCTTGCGGCCTCTACGATAACTGCTGACTTCTGGTTGTAATGGAACCACATCTGAAAATAGAGAACAAATCCCACGTTACAAGTAAACATTTTAAGAACCTTTTTGTTTTCAAGTAAAAAAATCACAGCAGAACAACTATATTGCACATTTAGTTTATTCAGTGATATTCAGTGAAATCATATCATTTCGATTATTTTTTGTTGATATTTTGGTTAGAATATTTCAGAATTCAGCAATGCGTTGGTGAAGTCAGTTAATCACGTTACCAAATTCAGGTAACATTTTCAAAATATATGTTCTGGACTTAACTAAACATACAAACAAACAAATAGTGTACCGTCCAGATAGTAATATAAAACACTAAAAATATTTTATGGCTTCGAACTATTCACTGCAATATTTTTTTTTTATTTCGAGCCACAAATGCATTATATGCTTAAAATACAGACGGTGTTTTTTGTTCCGCCTGGGTTTTAACCTGAAATTTTATTTAATATAAATGTTCGATAAGAAATGCTGAAAAATGAACGCTATGAATAAATTATGTTAAAAAGACTGCAACATCTATATGGCAGAGAGGGCGCCAGAGAGTGACACGCACCAGAGGAGAATGTGCTTGTGTGTACTTGGGTACGGGCGTTAAATTCGGCGGTGGCATTGGTGGCAGGGCGTGGGGTTGGTTAACGTACCCTGACAACGTCTAAAAAATTCCAGACTCAATAAACTTATAACCCTACAAATATAAAATAATAGCTTAATAAACTGGTCCACAAATGTCATTCCACATCCAGGTAACGTATCCTTTCGTGATATGACTCTTAAATAGCAAAACTTTAACAGTGAAAGGCTCTATGACAAATATGTCAGGAATGCTCACATAAACATGCACAGTTTGAACATTGACTGAAAAGTGCCGTTCTTCAAAAAAGACACACTTAATGCCGAGTGCCTGATACAACTGCCCTTTGTACATTGTGAGGCAAACAACAGTGATTGACAGACGTCCCATCGGTAATTCGGCAATTTTCATAGGGAATACAATTTTTAAGCAGTTTCGCTAATATAACATGGGTGTTCAACATAGATGACGTATGTGAGCCATATTAATTTGCCGATTTTATTAAAACCGGGATATTTAACTCAAATGACGAATTTTTAAATAAGACCTGTATCGTGAACTCAAACGTAAGTTCATTAAGAAACTAAGCGATTCATTAGTGTGAGTAGATACCCCTGGTCACTTCCTACACAAGCTACTTTATTTAAATGTTGTCATCGGAATCAAGATTGCACAAGGATCACGCTAGCTCGTGCAGGCAACAATCTTTAGTCATTACATATACGTAGACGCTGTGCATTTAAAGGTAGTCATTACCACATGGATGGATAGAAATTTCGAAAAAGAGAGAAACACGGGAATAACGATATGACACACAATAATTTGTAATTAAAACACCCAAGAGCAAGAATACCTCCAACATAACCCGTATAGGCTATAATATGAAAAGACTATATTATTTGATGAAGCAAAATTATTATTCATATGAATATAGCTACGTCCAGAACTATTTATTAGCATGCGTAGAAACGAAAATAGTGCAGGAAGGGGGAGGGAGTTTAAGCTTCCTATTAACATGAACATTAATAAACGCCAACAAAATAATTGATTTCCATACCTGGGAACGGCGACTTCCAGAGGTGAGTCGATTGAGTTTGTTCTTTGGAACAATACACCTGCCCGTCCCAGCCATTAGAAAGAGCCCAGTGCTGGTAGCCTTCCATTGGTATCAGTGCCTCGTGTCGGGGCTCCGGGTGTGCACTGATACTGGGTACCACTGACATGTCTAAGTAACCCGGCATAGTCTGATAGGAGCTGGCAAAACTCGGGTAAAAGGCGAATTCTTTGGCCCTGCTAGATAGTTCTTCAGTGGGTAGCGCGCCGCTGGGCTCTGCGTATTTCTCGGGCGGGTGGTAAGAGCAGGGCTTCTGCTGCAAGTTCACGTTGTGCGAATGAGACAACCTACACCCATAATAAGGGCTTCCGAAAGGGTAGCCATATCCAAGCGTTGCGCTGGAGGAAGTTTGCGGAGCGGAACACTGTCGCCCGCTGTCTGAAGAAGATATATCCGAATATACAGCGCCTTGGTGAGGGGCAATGCTGCCAGAATGCCGTCCAAGCGCTGGGTGCGAAATCAGATCCCTGCAGTGTGAAGCGGGGCAATTCCCACCTAGTCCCTCCATAGTTTGGTTTTTATTCTGATTATTTTCATTCGGGCTTTTTTCATAAACGTACATAAAGGTGTCCGCCCAGCGTGGATGCAGGACCAGTGAAGTCGTCATATCACGAGCTGTCGATGCTTTTTAAAACTCGACTTCTCCAAGACAGACACTTAATTTCCAAGCACATTTTTTACACGGCGCATGCGCAGCAGAAGACCCAAACGAACCGTCCATCTATAAGATCATAGCTCTGGCCCTTGTGATATGATAACTCGACGCTGGAGGTGGGGTTTCTGCGTCATCCCTTTAAAATCAATCCAACGCTTACCCCTGGATTGCCATTTAAAGTGCACCAGATGTTCACATTGGCTAGAGTCATTCTGAAACGTAGAATCCTTAAAGGGATAGGGACAATACCCACTGTGATCTGCATGCAGAAGACAAGATCAATAGAGTTTAGCCGATACAGGAAAACTTTTCTCGAAGTAATGGTCTTTGCATTTCATTTGCAATGTGCTAAATCCTGTTATGGTGATTATAAAATATTTATTTATTTTTTGTAAACTGTGATCATTTGAAAGCATTAAATAGATGATTTTAAATAATCCCGAAGCTGGCAAGATATCGATGACATGAAACTATCCACAGGACAGACGTTACTGCATAAAATACACATCAATTTCCTGTGAAAGGTTGGTACACCCATGCCACAATATTTAATGGACAGACGAAATGTGTTTATATTTCGATGCCTGTGTTATCTTTTTTGGTATATAAAGTTATGTTAGAATATGAAGTTAATATATAATAACAGTGTTGAGTAAACTTGGTCTATTTTCCTTCTTTTCCAGATCATTGTTACTCATGTAATTACTCGTGTGGTAGGTAATTTTACCTAAATTTCTACCTTCAAGAATAACCATAAAGTATACAAGTATCTAAATCCAAAAGTAATTATATATATATACACACATATATATTTATAAACTTTTATTAAAAGTTTTATTACATTTATTTAAGATTATATTGTTATATATAAGTTACACGGTGCTGCGACCATCAACATTGGGAATCTCTGCTGACATCCATTTATTCATTTTACGTGTATTTTTATTTACCTTCACAAAACGTGCATAGTTAGTAAATTTTAGTTATACCTATGTATCGACAAAGGGCGCATACATTAAGATATTGGTCGCAAGACTGAAAACTGAATACGCGTGTTCTAAATTAAAACAATGTAAAAACGTCAGTTTTGAAAGCTGTGTGTCAGTATTAAATGATACAAAATACATTTGTTGTTATAATTTGTTAGAATTTCGTCAGCGAAAAATAACATCTGACTAAGTAACGGTAAAACTAAACTACTAAAAATTAAAATCTGGAGAACAAATAAGTAAGAATAAAACAAATAAAGTTTTGGTGCAAATAGATATTTTCATTTTTGATTGAGCAAATGACCTTTTCTAATACTTAACATTTGCTGATATAATTCACAACTATAAAAAATTGTAACATGTTTTTCTTAAAAAAAAATGTAACATCTCATTTTACTTTAGATTAAGAGATCTGTAGTTTAATGACCCCAATACAACTTCTCAAAATCAATTAGGGATTTTTTTAAAGAGTTTGTACCGGAAGTAATCTCAGGGGTATCAGAATTAACTACAATGCCTATCTTGTTCCTTTGTATTATATAATACTAACCATAAACATTGCTAAATTGAAACTACACATGCATTGCCCACACATGAGGTCAACTTTGATGTTGAGGTAAACGTAGCATCTCCGTCCGTAGCTCAGATACTTGACAAATATTGACAGTTCTTGCAAACTTCAAATCTGAGGAAGTCCAAGGTCAAGGTAAAAAAAACGCAGACAAACAGGGTCGTTATAAGTCTAGACAGAGAAGAATGAACTTCACAGTTGTGCTGTCGAGTTTACATGCAAACTGCCGCAATTAGGAGACTGTCAATGGGACGTCGAAGCTTCATAATATTTTCCGGGACAGTATTAAGGCGAATGTGCTGGTAATCAAGTATTCGTTCTTTGAACTGGATGTGAAAAAAGATTACACCGTACAACCCTCATTATATATTTTATTCTTGTAGAATACCAATGAACTGCGAAAATACATAATATTTTAGCATATACTACGGCGATTTTGTAAATTTGTCACTAGTTTTCGGTATTATAAAAGTGAGATATAATAGATACAAAATGATATATATTATCATTGACGAATATTCAAACATTTCGAAGCAAGATTACATTTATTTAAGTGCATTGTTGTGTGTTGATGAAACTTTGAGGTTAATAATAACTTAATTAGGCTAAGCAAGAACTTGAACCCAGACAGGTTTTCAGTTTATTTATACAAAAAAAACATCAAAAACGTACCTCTTTGGTACGTGGTCTGCACATACTATCGGTAATGTAGCGTATTTGTTGTTGAATCTGAATACAATTTCGTGCTTTAATCAAGATTATATTTCAAGATCACGAATTCCCTTTAAAAATAAAGATAGCAGATTAATATTGGCAGGAATCTTCGAGAACATTTCCCGTCTCACTTTTTACCTCCTTAAAGCTCTATATCTCTTTTGACAAATATATCGTCGTGGTGTTAATGGCTACACACACAGGACACGCAAAACAAATTAACCTAAGACCGAATATTGAGACACCAACCGAAACACAAAATTAATTTAATAGTAAATGTCTCCGCTTATATAAAGTGCGTCCTATTCAATTAAAATAATTTACATTCACAGCCTTATTCAGTAGTGTCTATGTTTGTCGATTGTTCATATATTGCACATCTATATGTCGTATTTTGTTTTGGTTTATTTACACAAACTCAGTCAAAACGCCTAGTAATCAATATCATGATCAAAGACCAGTTTAACAATTCCGAAATCTTAATTATGTTCACTTGAGTGCCAATTGTTGCCTGTTTATTTGACATAAAAACCTTCTATTTTTTCCTTTGAAATTTAAATGACCACCGAGTATTATAACTTATACTGAAAATTTTTAGTACGTTCAATTTTTAGTTGCTTTGGTAGCTATATGTGTAAATTCTTTTCAGTTGCACTGAAGGCTGCGCTGGCATCACGAAGAGTGACTGACAGTTCCCCATTTACCTCCACATAGTGTCGTATGTGTAACACCACATAGTACACAGTTAGGTAAAGTGTCACTTTGGCATTTCTCCAAAACACTGAATATTTCAGGGAAATACACAATTTAATAATAATTAGACTACTTAAGCCTATGCGTAACTAACTACTGTTCCCATACACAACCTGCTCTGACACATCTTCAGTTAGTTTCTCATTCTATGCATGTTACACGTTGACTCTACCTAATGTAAATGAGCAGATTTGTAAACGAGCACTGAAGGGAACATTCTGTGTAATGTGTAACTTATCCGGTGTGGGTTCACGTGCACGTGTTAGATTACGTCTAGCAATGCAGGAACCATTAGTGGCTGTATGTCTCACTGCAGACGCCACAAATAGGCGGGATGTTGACGACTGCTTGTGCAAAATCAGAAAAATACGAAAAACGTGTAATAATAATAATAATAATAATAATAATAGAAGCAACAACAATAATACAAAGCGTAGACTAACAGCGATATACAGGGAGTCTAGACATAAAGAATGAATTCCACAGTCGCATTGTCCAGTTGAAATGCACTTTCGACCAGGGAACCTGCAGTGACACACTGTCGGACTCTCATTCGATAAGTAGGCAACAACAAGAACAAGAATAAGAAGAATAAGAACAGCAGCAGTAAAACAATACGATTCTATCAATTACGTTCCTTGGGCCCTTAATAATAATAATAATAATAATAATAATAATAATAATAATAATAATAATAATAATAATAGCCATCGTTTCTGTTGCTGCTGTTATTTATGATAATGACGACGACGATGATGATGATGATGGTGGTGCTGCTGCTGTTGATCAAGCCGGTGAAGATAGTCGTGAGGATGATGACAATATACTGACCTTTCATTTAGAAAGAGACATGCGAAAACTATATTACAAAATCACGTTTCTCTATCTAATTTCTGTTTTTAATGTTCCATCTTGTCTAGTGAACAATGCAATTTAGAACATTAGTAGGTTGGTAATTTGCAATTATAATGTATCATTTCCACGTCAAAGTAGTAATTTGAACGTTTAAATTTTGAATTGTAAGCGGATTACTCGGCCCTGTTTTAAAAGAACTTTAAATTAGCATTCCCCATCTCATTCCTCAAGCTATCCCGTCACATTCGAATGTGTAACACCAAAGTGCAGAGCAGCTCAGCCCGTAATCAAATCAGATGGATACGATTGTTCTTTGACATGATTTTTTTCAGTCAATCGAGCAATCATTTCCAGTGTCTCCATAAATTATCGTTTTGTGCTTACACGGAAAAAACACGGAAGAATCGTTTGCATGATTTGTAAGCAAATGAATCCATTATACGTAAGATATCTCTGCGTAACAAGTAATCATTAAAATAATACAGTTATATAGCACGTAAACTACAGGGACACTGTACCAAGCGTGAACGCGTACCTTCCGGTTAGTTAATTATGAATATGTCCTGTCAACTATACCAGTTATTGGTCATTAAACTAATTAAGGAGCATTCCACAAATCTTCACATAACAATACTTAGTTTTAGTAGGTACATTTTACAAAGCAAAGGATTAATAAAATGAATTCGATGACGCTTCTAAATATACATTATATGTAAGTGCATAATATACAAAGCAAACACAAGAATTGCGAGATATTGGCTGCTTACTACCCCGGGGGTTTTGCCAGCACTAACCTATCGGTTATTAATGAGTAACTATCTTAAAATTCGAACTATTTCTATCGAACATGATACAAAACTTGAAACGTGGAAACTTGTTACAACATATGTTCGCATAATTCCTATGGCTTCCTCCTTGTATTTTTTATAAGTTATAAAAATATGCGTATTATATTTCAATCCGGGAGTACAGTTCAGAAGTTTCAAGGCACACACACACACACGGGGCGTTTGGTGTGCATGTGTATGCGTGTTTCGGTGCTCTATATCAGCTGTTTAATTCACATACTACTGTAGCCTACATACTGAGTGACAAGTTGGTTTGGACTTGTGACTTTCTGTCAGTTGAATTTTAACATAATCTTGGACACCTAGCGGGTATCGAAGGCCATGGAGACGAGGTAATGATTAAAATACATTTATATTTATTGATTTAGTATACAGAATTGCCAAAAGTGGCTTATAGGTCATTGCAATAATAAATACAGCTGGAACGCTATCAAAGAGTTGTGTGACGTATTTGAACGGGCAAAATGTTCAAGTAAAAAAAAATACACGTTAAGCAGCATCACCACCAGAACACCAAGTGATTGTCCACAAGGTAAAATGTTCATTGAGTTCCTGCACCAAAACATAGGGAAACATAATGAAGCTTGTAATGTATGTAGTAACTGACTCCTTCAGGAATCTTAAAAAGCGTGTACATGCGCCGTCTCCTCCCCAAATAGTCTGGATGGAGGAGAAGACCTGTTTTCTGTGGGTACATAGTTGAGGTTGCTGTCCGTGTCATTTACTCTAGTTTAACCACGAGCTCATGTGACCATTGGCACCAGATTCCACGTTTAAAATGTTTCTCTGGAGCCAATTTCCATACAACTGACTATGCAGCCCAAGCGCAGACATTTCGGTAACAGACCCAGCATGGCTGACTACACATGTAACCAATTAGAAGAAGAACAATCACACAACTGCATGGCATTTAATTGACTTTCATTTTATACTGATAAGTCAGTGTAAAAATATTCTTGTAACAATTTCCCATTTATAATAGGGGCATTTAAATTGATATTTTGTATTTGTTTATTTGCGGATACATCAAACTGTGAAAAAAAAGTTTGAAAAGTTTAAGATATGTAATAATTCGTTTTGTGATACACGTATTAAAGTTTGCCTGACAACCAAAATGAACGTGATGGATTTTTATAGTGTGTGCTGAAAATTCTCTGCAATCGTTAAATGCCAAACGGAAGCTTTATTAAAAAAAAAACAATTAAGACACTGGTGATGTATGACGAGACTTTATTATAAAGAAGGCAATAGGCGTGGTATGCTTTGAAACACTATAAGCCCTATCAAAATAATTAAAACTGTTTCTCTTAATTATCTAGGTAACAGATCTTTAATAATATGCATTTGCACTGTATCTCATAGAGAATCATACACGGCTTAAAATGGATAGAATGATCGTTCAGAAACATTTGACAGGTGAATATTCTCTTAGGTAACAAAAGGTTATCTATCAGCTTCTGCTTCTGCATATCGCGCGCCGGTCATGTGACACGTCTATAATCTGTAGTACCTTAGTGACCGTATCAATATTTTTGTATCGTCTTATTTTAGTAGATATACACCGAATCAATATATTTAAAAATATGAAAAATATCTGCGAAAAAATATATTATTAAGTAAAATCGATGCAATATCAGTAATAACAGAGGAATCCACAAACCATACCTGCCTTTAATTAAATGTGTCAGTTCTTTCCGAAGGACACATGCATGCATATAGATTAAGTAAGGAACCATACGTATTACGTCATATATTTCAGTGTACATAACAGTATTATTTTCCAATAGTCATGGTAATTCACCGTTTCACTAGGCTGCTAAGCTCTTTAAGGATAGGAAAGTATAGAAAATATCTATCTATCTATCTATCTATCTATCTATATTCAGGTTTCTTTCCTGGTGATGGCAGTACACATACAAGTTAGGCATATTCACTGAGAAGCTTCACTACAATACATTGAAACTCTTTAGAACAAGGAGAATATGCCTTTTCTCAGAGAAAGCATGGTGACGTTTCTATTTTGTACCTACAATAATTGTTGACTGTGTCAACAAATGTGTCCAAAACAAAACTGTGATTGTCTTCAATGTGTATGTCGTTATTTTTGGATACTGTCCAGGTGCCAACGCATGCATTTTACAGCATAGCAGGTAAGAGTTACAGTTTTAATATCCAAGGAACGCTGCATATATTGTTAAACCCCACACATGATCACTCACATAATAATAAAATAATTTGACACTGAAAATCTTTTGCAGTGAATAGCTTTCTCTGTGTTCTTTATTGTTGTTAGCAATGTTGGTAAGTCTAGCGTAATAGCAAAACATGAAGTTCTCCGGGTATAGGTATTCACAGAGATACAGTCTCATGCACGTTGACGGCCTTCATTTATAAAGCCAAATTAAACGGATTCTTAAAGCAGAAACATCAAACTTTCTTCAAAAGACTCCATCAATTAAAACTGAATTTTCATTCTAAATTCTTTTGACGCTCCTTCAAATTTGAATATATATTCAAGCTTTAAATTAAAGAGATATATACAACAAACCATATTATAGGAAATAACTGGAAAACATACACTACGGAAAATAATAAAAGACTTATTTTCTGAATAAATAAGATATATTCATTTACAACACTGTCGATTTTAATCGTTTTAAATCAGGAAATCCGAATATGAATCCACACTGGTCAGGAGCAAACCATGTAACGCAGCAGTAACCTTATTACAATGCAAATGTACACACCCTAACCACAAGACAAAGTAATTTACACAGTTTAAGTTACACTGTTGCAGTAAAAAGAAATTGATTAGGCCCATATATAACACATTTCTTAAAAGTGAATTCGCTCCTGCAGACGATGACTTGGTGTGTAGCAGTTAAAATACCTCCTCGGTAACAGACCTGCCGCGTCGGAAGTCCAAGTTCAAGTTAAAAGGGAGGTCCGTGCTACTGTCGAGACAGCAAACAAAAGTCGCCAGACCCTTTTAATTGCCACGTCCGTCGTCATGTCTTTGCTTTAAATTGCTGAATATAAAAATACGTATTTTTTCCGACAAAGAATCTCTGAGGCTAAAAGCGTTAAAAACAAAACAAGCGCCTTAGAAAACGGTAATTTCTGATGGACGTTTTTCCATTCACTCTATTCCAAAGCAAGATTTCTTTGTTAACCTTTGACCTTTGACAATGAAAGTAAGTGCGTCTGGATTCTGGTATACTGCCATGTTTTACTTGGTTTAGCTTCCCCAAACACTAACTTTTTAAAACAGTTTGGTTTCACGTTAAAATGAAAACACCGATAACACCTGAAAAGACTTCTCACTTCGTCGTCCAAATTCCGGTAAATGCACATCGCAGCAATTTTCAAAACTACGAATACCTCAAATCTACTATACAATGGCATCACGATTTGATATAAACGACGATATGTTGACTTTTACAGTATAAATCTTAGATCAACTGGCCGAATATTTTATTTGAAGGACTAGCAAAATACAAAACATCTTGAGATTTATCTGAGAAATTATTCTTTTTTTTTCACCGTATAGGCTGCTCGTATTTATAAATACAGTATATTATTTGCATCAATATCATTGTATAGTCTCTCGGTGTTTTATGGGTTTATTTTCACGGAGCAGAACAATGAGTAAAACCTTTTGAATGAAATCAATTAAGAAGAAGTTAGTAATGTTCATTGTTGCAATTACAGTATGGTACCTGATGTACTTTTTAAAAATTGCCATACAATTGTATTTTGTGAACTTTATTTTAAATAAACAGATATTCGCATAATTGTTAACATAGCCATACATATTACGAATGGAAATGGTTTAGAGGTAATTGCAACAAAATAACAGCATGTTTTAGCAAAGGGGGTTCGAATCGGTGTCCAAGACAGCTATTCCACAATGCACCCAAGTTTGTTAACACTGCATGCAAGAAAGACACAAATTAAAGTTACGATACTGGTAGAATTTGTTATAACACATAGAGTAGGTACACGTTTGCTCGACATGAGCACTATTATTGCATATTACCGATTCTGGTTTATCTTGAATATCAACTACAGGAGCCATTCTAAGTATGTCTGAGCAAACAATTAGCCTATGAATACCAGTTGATGAGGGTTGTTTACAAAAGTGTGTCAGTCTATTGTGTATTGCAAAATATAGATTTACAGAATCCCGAGTGTCCATCAACATTGACAGTAAACAGTGTGTACTGTTTATCTCCAAGTATGACACAAAAATCAAGTCTCAGATAATGTCACAATTCCTCAAAATTCTAGATATTTAAAAAATCTGCTGAATTCCAGCACCACAATTCAAAATCAAGTTTGTGTGATGGCTAAAGAGACACCTCGTATGTAATGGAACCTCATATACAAGAGTCTAAGGGAACTGTACATGTAAATGGTCTAGAGAAAAGTTTTATATAATGGAACCTTACATGTAAAGGGTCAAAATGAATCCTCTGCCTTCCATGAACTGTGGCGTGCCCTGGGCCTCTTGTTAAGATGAACGCAATTATGAATTTCTGTAAGTAGCATGTTCCCTCTGCCAAGTGGCCAGAGCGTGTCCACAAACGGACCTTCCAGCAAGACAATGATCCCAAACAGGCATCAAAATGAGTTTAGAAATGTTTGACTGACCACAAAAAGCACTGCGGAAGAGCAGCTTTAATCTTTAGGTTCATTGGGAGACTTATGATTTGAAATTAAAGAATAGTCCACAAACAGCAAACAAAAACACGAAAACTATTTTGTCTATACATAAACGATAACATTGTTTTAATAGTTTTTTTAGTTACAAAAATGTTATTTAGTGAAAAATAGATCGTGAGTGTCCTTATGTTTGGTGTTGCTGTATTACTATTAAAGAAATATTTTTCATTTAAAAACTTAACTAAACACTTGGCTTAGAGGTGGTTTGGTTAACTCTAATCTTATTCGCTTTCGTTGACTTTCAACCGTTTATCTTGGACTATACATTTCTTTTTCAATTATGAGAACGACAGCAGGGCAAACAATACTCAGTGAGTATTTGCTAATTGCATGCTGAAACTTTTGAAACATGTAAAACGATTATATAAACCGTATACCGGAATTACCCTTTTATTGCTGTTTCGTCTTAGAAAATTGCTCAGAAATGCGGTATCAGATGGTGAAGGTCAGTTACCTATGGGTGCGTTTGTTACTGCGAAGATGCAAAAATTCTACAAACATTCAAACACGACCCGTATGCAGTGCAGAAAATAAGTAAATAAGCAACTAGCTATACAAACAAACAGCTAAACAAATAAATAGACAAATAAATAAATAAAACCCAAAATTCCTTACAGTTTCACACCAAAAAATGTTCCTTCATCTCACGAGAAAGATGCTCCACAATGTAATTTGCACTTTCTAGCTTCTAATGAGAAATAATGAAAACAATTCCATGAATCAAAGCATGCGCCCCTATGTTTATCATTCTTCATAATCCGCAATATGCGGAGCACAATGAGGGCACCCCGATATCCAGGAAAAACAGCATATGCATTGGGGTAGCCTGATTTGTTACGCAGTGGGTACTTACCCAGTGCACCTTAAAAATACAAGCAGAATGCAACTCGAACTTTAAAGAGAATTTAGTTTTCACTCTATATTCGCACTATTTCGTCGTAATGTGAATTGTTTTGAGAGTAGATTTATCAATAGCCAGGTACAGAAGTTAAAGAATTCTCTTTTAATTGTTTTGATACTGAAAACGATGTCGGTGTTAGCAGCTGTGTGGCTTTAAAAAAGTAAAATACCGAAAGGAGCATACAACAGGAAATATTCACCCATTGAAATTGTCTGCATATTTTGTATATAATTTTGCGACTGTTTTTGTGAATGAATTTACCATGCAGTAGCAAAGTTTCTGGAGTTCAGGCTTTTTCAGCCCCAACGTCAGCCTTAACAACCTTACTCAATATAGTGTAAAATCCGGCATTTCAAGTCCAAGCTGAATCATAAACTCCAGTAGTGAAAATAATAAATACAGAAATACCTTCCCAAATATCCATTATCAATATCATAAATGCAAATTTAGTTACGACACTTTTGCAAAAATAATAGCAAGCAAGGCGATTTTTTTGTTGTTATTGTGATTTAATTTGATTAATTGGACAGATATTTCAGCTTCAAAAATCACAATTTTACGTTAACTATTGACATTTTGCATATTTCGTCATTTAGAAATGAGTAGAATGATTTAATAAGTAAACCAAAACAGCAGAATAAACGAAGCCCGTAACTACCCGCGTTATAAAAGAAACTGTCACGTCTAAACTAATCGCACTTCAAAATGGAGCAGATTTCGTGTAGCGGTAATGACGCTGTCGTGGTGTAGCGGTAATGACACTGTCATAGTGTTGCCTGTGTGTCTATTCAGGCAGGTAAACGGGCCAAGTCTAGACCAAGGAGAAAAGCCAAGGGAACTCTGGCTTTAAGAACAGTCTCAGGAAACTCAGTTCGTCATCCGACTTGTTCTGATTGAATGAATTCCAGTACTTTCACCACCTAACCACCTGGATCTTAATATTTAATGAAACATTTCCCTGTGGAAATGTGTAAATGTGAACTGGATGAACAACTTCTCTGGTATTCAATAAGCTATATAAGGAAATGTCTATTAGAAATTTATCATCGGTATATATATGGAAGAATTCTCTGCATGTTGTATAGGAACCTGCGCTGACAATGGCAGCGGAGGAACTTCCATTACATTTATTCTATTACTATATACTATACTACTACTACTACTACTACTACTACTACTACTACTACTAATAATAATAATAATAATAATTATTATTATTATAGAATTTAATAACGAATAGTACATTTGAACACAAATGTATTTGAATAGAGACGTTTCCAAGCGTGTATCGTGTTTGTGCTAGCACACACCGGTAAAATTCTGCAGAAGCAGAAGCGTAAAAAAGTACTTGTATAATATGTACCAGTGTCAAGTTCAAGCTTCTACTTATGAGCGAATAAGGCGCTCTCGGGAAAAGACCGTTCTGCCTATCGGAGCTATTGGAAAAGCCTCAGTTTCCTCACGTTTTTGGAGCGGATGCAGACAATAGGTGCTTTACCACGTATATAGTACATAGAAGTTACATTAGACAGGTTTACATCATAGCCATTCCTAACTGAAGCGATTTAATCTTCCTGTTTACGACACTAAGAACATCATTCTCGTGGAACATAGGTACACCATGGAGGGAATAACAGTTCATTTCAGGTTACATACACTGTGGATAATTTACGAACTAGTCATCTTAAATTAATATTTTTGGATTGCTGGGAGAAACCAAAGAAAAGCAGAACCAATTCCACACATACAGACAGCAGAGGCAGAATTTGAATCCCCGTCTTCTGAGCTGTAAGGTATTTAGCACAGCGCACTGAAGCACATTGCCATCAGCAACCTTTACAGAACAATTCATTCAAAAACCGAACAAGAAACAGCATCATGGTTAACGATGCCAATTTATACGATATGGAAAACGGGAATATAGTGGTTGAACCCTAGGGAAAAAATGCTTACCTGTTGGCATATTTCAAACACGCCACCTTATAAGCGCATACAGTTTTTAAAATCAGTTTTAAAGTAATATCGGGTTTTATTTAAATTTGTTGTCATTGTACACGCCATAGCATCATCTTGTCTTAATATTAATCTGTACTCTAAAGTTTAAGAACTATACTATTATGACTACTATTGACCCAAATCCGCCCTCGGTTCCAGATTAAACTTTGCAGTTGGTTCCAGGGAACTGTAACGCTCGGGAAATATTTTTCTCAGTAAGCAGTAGAACAACAACAGCGCACTGTTAATAGAATAAAATCGTGTATAGAACTGAAATCGACGAAACCAAACTAGCAATTAAGCTGTTACTGAGCTACTAAAGTACTATATTTGTTTTTAAGACATTTTACGGTGTTTTTAGTATACTGGAATATAAAAAAATCAACTTTTTGCAATAATTATCTAAATTCTGGTCAAAGAAATTGAATAACTAATTATAGGCAAACATCTTTGTAGGAGTCGGTTACAAAATGGTGCGAGAAATTCCATGCTCTTCAGTAATCAGTGATTAGGCTAAATTAATTGCTTTTTGTTAAAACGGTTTCATCCATGAATGGATACTTACTCCAAATAATCAACGCCTTTCATTTAATAAAAAGTATAAAATCAATATAATTTCGCAAGCTAGACTGGTCCATATACAGTACGCATATACATGCAATACATGGATTCATAAATACATGCAAATATAACAACATGCACATATACATACATGTAGATGCGCATGTTTGCTAATAGTTTTTCAAATCAATCTGATTTTAAATAAACAAAAAGCAGATGTTAAAAACGATAGTCTGTGAGTAGGAGAGTTATATTGTTTTATTGGGAAAATTTCATGTTAAATGTTGTTTAGGCTTATTTGCTTGAAATGGTAACACGTGCAATTCTGCATCAGATAACCATGGGCAAGCAATGAATCCGATGTGGCCCAGAGACCGTTCAATTTCAGCTTCGATTATGCGAATTGAGCTTCGATTTGACTTGCGTATCATAACGATCATACATTATATTTACATGTTTACTTACTTTACATACCTCCTTAATCATTTTTATGACTCAGCCAGTGAAAGATAATAACCAATGCAAGGTTTTCATCGATATTAATGGAGCATCATTCAAATTAGATAAACAACATATATAGACAATGTTAATGAAGATAGCTGATGGCAACAAAGAAACAAGACTTTCGTTTGAAATAATGCCAATTTGATGGAATTATTAGAATAAATGTTAAGTCACTTAATTTATAAAGTTTAAGATATTAAACAGTATGAAAACATCATGAGGACAATAAGACCATAAAATACCAAGATAAAGGCGGGTATTTAAAAATAGTTTGATCAGGTAGCAATGGCAAATATTTCTTTCAAGGTTGTCTCAGTAATGAATGTTCTAGAGGGAGCAAGTGCTGGCATGGGCCTTAGATGCAGACATGTCCAGACTTAAAAAAGCCCTTGGCAGCCGCTCTAAACCAGCTTGTAAAGAAGTGACATATGTGGCTTATAGTGAGCTTGTAGTTAGACACTACAGTGACTCACCAGTCTCTATGCTTGACATGACCACAGTCCACGAGAGGACATCTCATTATGAGTCAATATCCAAAGTAACTTCTTATACAGCCATTCCAGGTCATACAAAATGTTACAAGTATTTCGCTACTGGAGACCAAGTAAGTAATTTAAAACATAATATGGGTTTTACAAATATATGATGTGGTGAGACATACTGAATTATGCCCTCAGAACCAAAAATAAAAGATACAACATGGAAGATGCCTCTGTTCAAGAACTTCCCCCTTGTATCAATAACATTTTGCTTAACATTAATTCTTATTTCTTAGAATGAATGCAAGAATAGAGATATGAGGCACCTATTATTTGCATTCCACACAATAAAATTATCCAGCTATTGAAACAATGTAATTATTGTACAATTATTATGTGACCTGAATAATTAATGGATGATGCAACAGTAATCCACACTGCGAATCTCTCTCTCTCTCTCTCTCACACACACACACACACACACACACACACACACACGCACACGCACACATACACACGCACACACACAGACTAACACAAGAAAGACATCCATCCAACAATCTTGAATCTTGAATCATCTGAATCATCTGATCAACTGCTTATCCAGGTAGCCATGTCAGGAAGGGGGGTCGGGTGGGTGGGCTGGAGTCGACCCCAGAGAGTAGAGGGCACAAAGTGGGGGTATATGCTGGGTGGGAGGCAGAAGTAAATGGTAAGGGAGAATGTTAATGACAGATCAGAACCATCAGGAAGCAGCCTGGGCACACGGAGAGCAGCCCAGCGCAATCCGCCAGCTCACATTGTAAGCCGAAGCTCCGCCCAGCGCAATCCGCCAGCTCACATTGTAAGCCGAAGCTCCGCCCAGCGCAATCCGCCAGCTCACATTGTAAGCCG
>JABFDZ020000090.1:1404863-1415353 GCA_019775955.2 Pollimyrus isidori | reverse complement strand
TTGCTTCCGGGATAGGCTCCGGACCCCCCGCGACCCAGTAAGGATAAGCGGTTTGGATAATGGATGGATGGATGAAAGAGTAAAGAGTGTGGCCGGTCCAAATTCACCCGTCCTAGTACCGTGGGAAAAAAGGGGGGGAGGGATACATAAACAACAATCATAAAAATAACAGACATTAAAAGGAAAAAAGAAAACAAGGGTATACAAAAATAATAATAATAATGTAGGTGGGATGGAAACGCTCATTACAAGGACATCAAACAACAAGAATTATATGCACCTGTTTCTAGGTACGATGTTTTGTATTTGAGCATAAATAAGGGTTTTAAATCAAGGACTGAATGAAACTTTCTGAAAAACAGCTGACCCGAGTGGTGTTTTTATTCAAACATATGTGTTAAACATCTCATGTGTTTCATATATACAACTGCCATTAGCAAAACAGTTTCAGTATTGGTCACTTATGAATGTAAACTTAAGAACTACCCCTTGTGGATCGCCACTCTAGTCTGGTGGAGGGGTTCTTCAGTCCTTAACGATTCTCTATGTCAGCTGGAGCTTGAGCTTCTAGTAGGAAGTACTTGGTAAACAGGTCTGTGGGAAGAGGCCCGGCAAACTGTAATTCAACAGAGACCCAACATAAAAGGCACCAAAACAAACAAGCATACCCTGCCTGCAATGGGCTTCCCAGGACTATCATTTGGAGCAAGGCCTGGGGATGATGTTTGCAACCAAGTGCCAAATAGCCAAGCTGGAATGACTACGGGGAGCCAGCTGGACGGATCAACACAAGATGAAAGGTGTGGAGCAGGTGCAGTGCCATGTGGGCCACAAAAAGACAGAAAGGTATTGGTTAGATATAGTCCACCTTACCTTAATGCATAATATGAGCAGATGTTTTGATCAGGGTAAAGTTTCTCCTACTCTGAAGTCCCAAATGTTGAAAGACCTATGGACTCTGTGGTCCTGCTGGGAGACTACCATGCTCACATGGAGAATGATGAAGATACCTGGAGGGGTGTGATTAGGAAGAATGGTCCCCTAGGTCTTAACCCAATGGTGAACTGTTATTGACCATCTGTGTAAACCATGGATTTTCCAGAAAAAGATCACGTTTGAATGCAAGAACGTTCATCATTGTACATAGTACCTAAGCATCCAATTCAGAAGGTCCATGATCGACTATATAGTCATGAAATTTGAATTGAGGCCATGTGTTTTGGACACTCAGGTGAAGAGAAGCGCAGAGCTATCAACCGATCACATGGGAAGGAGGCCAGATGGACCAAGACGACCCAAACGAGCAGTCAGGGTTTCCTGGGAATGTCTGGCTGAAGCTTCTATGAGAGATGGATTCAACTCACAGCTCTGAAAAAAAAAACTTCTGTATGCTGAGTGAGGTCGGGGACATTGAGTCTGAATGGACCATGTTCAAGACCTCAATTGATGCAGCAGCTGCAAGGAGCTATGGCCAGAAGGCAGTCGGTGTCTGTTCTGGACCTGCTGGTGGATACCTGATGTGAGGGAAACTGTCAAGTTGAAGAATGAGGGCTTCAAGGTAATGCTTACACGAGGGTCTTCTGAGACATCTGAATGATACCAACAGGCCAGAAAGGCTGCAGAAAAGGCAGTCAAAGAAGTGAAATCTTATGGATGGGAGGAGTTTGAAGAGGCCATGGAGAGAGACTAGTGGCCCCAATGATGTTTTGGCAAACTGTTCAACAGCTTAGAAGGCGGGGACAGGGCTGTGCTCAGGCTGGGTTCAGACAGGGTGGGGAAGTGCTGACTAACTCTGGGAATACTGGTGAGTGGTAGAAAGTTGAGAGATCCCTCAACCCTGTGGGTATTCCATCTTACCAGGAAGCAGAAGTATGAAATTCTGGTGGATCAGAGCTGCCACTCCACACCAGCCGAAAATATTATAGTGATCACATGACTTTATGGCTGAAAGGCTGCAGAGATAATATCTGTCTATTGGGGTCCTTTGGTTTATATTGTATAGAAGGAGGCATAAGTATCTGGGCTGGCAAACTGTTCCTGGTCCACTTCATATTTGAACCTAGGATTCAGGAGGAACAATGTGGATTCTGACCTGGTCATGTAGTGGGCAAACTCAATTCCTTTGACAGCTATGTGAGAGCTTGTGGGAATATGCTAGCACAGTCTACATGTGCTTTGTGAATTATAATCACGCGCCCTGGCCCATACCTTGGGGGTGTTGCAGGAATTTGAGGTCCCAGTGCCACAACTGCATGCTATTTGGTTCCTGAATTAATGCAGTAAGATGTGTGTCTGTAACCTTGGCACTAAATTGAAGCCACTAAGAGCCGGTATTGGCCTCAACAAGGGTATGCCTTATCTCCACTCTTGGTTGTAATTTTCATCTGCAGCACATCAAGACACAGCCATGGCTAGAAGGGCACCCCTGCTATTCATACCTGATGTTCTGCTTTTGGACCAGTGTGGTCATTGCTCTACCCTGGACTACAAAGCTCTGCAGAGGGTGGTATGCCCAGCTGAACACATCAGCAAGGCTGATGAGTCCTTGGAGGAGGTCCTTGGAGATGAAGCTGTAAAACAAGATTTGCAGTTTACAGGTGAAATTATCTCTATCTTCATCTAATGTCATGAGCTTCAGGTCATGAACAACAAAATGGGTTTTCCCTGCCTCATTTCTGGACTCACTCCCCATGACAGGCTAAAGAGTTCTGTGATTCAGAAGGAGCACAAAGTACAGCTCCTGGTCCTTCAAATTGAGAGAAGTTAGCGGAAATAGTTTGGGCATCTTATAAGGGGTGCCACCTGGATGGCTCCCAAAGGATTTGTTACTGGTACATCCCACTGGCTAGAGGCTCCAGGGAAGACCCAGGACAGACCTGGTTATACTTTCCAGCTGGCTTGGGAATGTTTCAGGATACCCCACAATAAAAATAAACTGTTTGGCCAGGAAAAAAACTGCCACCTCACCAGCAAAAACGGAGGGAAAATGTTTATGAAAAACAACAAAATACTGTTCAGTGAAGACAATATTTTAACCTATCAATGCAACTGTTTCACGAGACAGTCTATGACGCCTTATCTTACATCCCAAAGAAAATGTAAGGAGACTTTAAGTGTATAGTAGTTTACTGCCGCGTGAAATCATACGTGTTTGGTTCCTTTTTAGCTTAGCTATTCCGGTTAGGAAAACGATCTGATCACTTTTCCGTATGTCAGCAGTTATGCGGAGTTGCTCAATATGAAAGACGTGAGCACTAATACTGCTGACTAAGTTTTCGCAGCCTGTTGGAATTGTAGTTTATCATCATACCAAAGCATGTTTCCCCTGATGTTGGAAATAACTACATTTCCCATACTACACTTGCCCACGTTGTCATACACATGTTTTTGTTTGTGCAGAAGCAGCTGACACGCCGAGGAGGAGGTGCAATTATGTGTAAATTATTTTGCTTTGTACGGTTCTGCGAACCAACGACTTATATTTAAAGCTGCTTTGATTTCACTTATTGAGAAGAGACACTGAGCAACGTAAGTAATTGCTTAGATGGAAATTTGGTTAGCCATCTGTTCTCTACTTTTTGTGTTTTTTCGGAGAGGGATGCTTTTTAATGTGATTTCTGTATGCGCAATTACTTTTTAATTAATTAAAGGCATACCTGTTCAGCCGTAGGGAACTGATGTATTTGACTGAATCGTGTATGTTGTTCGTGGTTTGTCCTTGGCGGTATTTCGCACAAAGGGCAGTCCTGTAGTTAAAAGTTCAGCCGAGCGGGCCTATGTCGCTCGCTGGCTGAAGTTCACAGGCTACCACAGATGCGCAGATTGCGTTTCGTCTGTTTACCGAGCGGCTGTTTACCGAGCTGCCTATTACGTCACCACCGCCGACTCTGTTTTAAGATCATAAACTTCTTTTTAACCACTTTAAGAATCATGTTTGCTATTTAAATTCCATCGAGTTGTATATTTTATCTTTATTTTGTGAAAAGCAAATTTTACAAAAAAATCTAAATAAGTAAACAGATATATGGAATCCATCGTATTTCATGCAATAAACTGATATATTATGTTTATTTACAAAATAAGTGCATTTCCTGTTATGTCATTTTAATTAAAGTAAATTAGCGCAAGTTTCAGACGTCAATAATAGTGATGTACGGTATTTGATAGTTGTTTTTTTTATGAAGGCTGTTAGTCACGATTCCTGTATAGTTACTGAACAGCAGTGATTCAGTGTAAACAAAAAAGGGTTAGTGCGCTTTGGTTTGTTGACAACAAGCTACTTTTTACTATCACAGCAAATTGGGATTCAAGGTCAGTTATCATCTGTCTACCCCCAAAACCCCCTCCTCACTTGTCCTCTAATTTTCACCTCCCTCTGGCTGTCCTCCCCCGTACTGGTCCCTCCTTCAGCATGGGAAAGGGTGACGTGGTGTTCCTGAACGTGGAGCAGTACTATTTCCCCGAGAGCAGGGTGGAATGTCACTACAGCTTGGGTCCAGGCCACAAGTGGGCCAGTGCGGACTGGATTGGCCTTTATAAGGTAACCTTCTTTAATCATGGTAGGTCATCATGCCACCTCCTTGTTTGGCAGTGCTGCTGTGCCCGTGTGCACTGAAACCAGCCCAGTGAGCTTGCAGAACCTCTAATTGAAGGCCTGCTGGACTTAGGGATGAATAAGAAGCCAAATATGAACCTCTACACTTATCTACAAAAATGTACTTACTGTAGCTACCTAAAATTAGTACCTGAGAAACCAGGGAAAATGCAACTGCTCATTCAGATCCACAGCGTCAGTGTTTGCATTATTTACCTATCAAGCTGAGGCTAAATGCAGCCTTGTGGTTCTTAAACCCACCGTGATAAAAATAATTACCCCGCAGGTGAAGGTATTCCACCCCTCCAAAGGTGTGTCCAGGGGGCAGTCAGAGCGTCAGGCACACTTTCTCTTAAAAGACAATTAGGTGTCGTTTAAAATAAGTATTAGTGAGCACTGAGCAGTAATTATGCCGACGTCACGTGCGTGAGGCCTGTGCTGTTAAACCGCAGGTGTCGGACGCGCCGCTTTGGTCGTCTGCCTGGCAGACCGCTGGGCGAGGGCTGGGAGCGGCAGCTGCCTCGGCTTGCACCGCTAACCGTGCCGGCTTCCTTCCCAGGTGGGATGGTCCTCCGCCAGGGAGTACCACACCTACGTCTGGGCCCCAGCCCCGCAGGCCTGCGGACAGGAGAGTGATGCCCGCGGCTGTGTGCATTTCCAAGGTACGCTGGCATTTCCACGCGGTTGCATGCGGCCTGCCTCAGTCGCGGCTGCTTCCAGGCTGTGTTCTCCATGTCCCCGTTATGCCCTATGTGATGCCCCCTCCCCCGCCAGCTGTAATATCTCAGTTTCATTTGAATTCCCTTGCCGGAGCACTGTCCTTAAATATTTATGACTGCATTAGGGAGGCACGGGGGCTGGATGGTTACCCCCGTAGTCTCAAACGCATCTGAATCCCACCTCTGCTGAGCTGGCATCTTTTCCCCAAGCCTCCTCACACTGTCCACAGAAATGCAGTTTGTAGGCTGTTTGGTGTTTATAAATTGGCCCTAGTGTATGATTGTGTGTGTGTGTGTGTCTGTCCATGTTCCCTATGACACACTGGGATTCCTTCTACTGGGCATCCTTGCCTATTGCCTAATCCCGCCTCAGACAGGCTTTGGCCCTCCTTGCAGCAGTTAGTTGATGGATAGATTATTGTCCATGTAAATATCTGTGTAAAAAACGGGAACATTCAAGTTGCAGGTAGCAGCACTAAACTGGCATCCGCTAAGTGCTACCAGTGAGCTGACGACGGAGTATTGAGCTCTGCAGTGTGAGACGTGTGTCGGATCAGAACATTTAAAGAGGCCTGTTCATTTTAAATGCCAGACAGCCGGCCCACGGCCAGCTTATTTATTTAATAGCATACATTTCATTCTTTAATGACATAAATCTAATATGTAGTAAAAGGATGTAGATTCTGCCATATTATGTGCTGTTAGGCCTGACTGCAGTGATTTTTGTCATGTGACTAAATGATCTGCCACTATCACTTTGAAAAACATTTCAGAATATTTCAGAATTTCAAATAAATAACTATCTACAAATAGATAACTACAGAAAAACTACAAATGCATGATCAAATAATATGGGTGGTAAATTAAGATTGTTCCTCTTTTTTTGGCCTATATTTCTATCCCCCAGTCTACATTGATTTTTGGCTGCGGGGCTCCCTGCACTGCGAATCCCTCTCATTGCAGTGTGACAGCTTGCTTCCTGTAGGCCGAGCATCGCTTAGGCAGCCAGAACAAATGAGAGGGCCGTCCAGGGAATGCAGTGCTGCCGTTTCTGACAGCACCAAGTCTGCCATTTAAGATAATTTTTTAAATTACTGGAATTATTTTCATGCATTCATTTCATGTATTCATTTCATGTATTCATTTCATGTATTCATTTTTTTCTTGTGAATATTATTACTTGTCTTGTTTTGTGCTTTTGTTTTTAGGTTGTGTTTCAAAGGAAACATTACACTCGTTTTGTTAATTACAAAATGGAAAATTTCTTTTATCAAATTCTGGAAATCATAAATTTCAGCTTTTAAAAATATTTCTCTGCGCAAAAATAACTTGTGTTATGTGAAAGTTGCTCAGTTACTGACAGAGGACAACTTTGCCCCCTGCTGGCCATCAAGTCACAACACCCCGCCCCCCCACATTCTCAGCCTAGCCCTGCTTTTATTTAATAACCGGAGCCTGTGCTCAGTCTGAGAAGGCATTTTAACAGGTATTCTGAGGTAGGAGAACGTTTGAATACCTCTGTATGTCCGCAGGACCGTGTGGCAGACATGGCCAGCCCCATATTTTTTCTGGGGGTGTGTAATGAATTATGGCTGTAGGCTAAGCCAGACAAAAGAAAGAGGCTGTAAAACAGCCAAAATCAGGGCTCATTAAAATAGATTTTGTTGTAAAATGTTTCCTATGGGAAATTATCAGATTATGCATTGAAAAGCCTGAGAGATTGATTTATATGTAATAAGAAAGGCCTTGTGAGATTTTTGGGGTGTTCCCCCCCCTAAAATTTAAAAATAATGGGAGGTAAGAGAAATGACATAAAATTAGCAGAAATGTGGGGAAGAGCTACCCCAAGATAGCCACTTAGAGTTATTAATTAAGGCACCACCCTGTACTTAAGTATTAAGCTCCATATGGTTTAGAAGTCCATGGAGCAGGTAAGGTCCCATCAGGTGACCCCTGAGTGCTGGTGTGCCAGCTTGTCTACGCAACAAGTGGAGAATGCAAAGGTCACGGGTGTGAACCGGCGGGGGCGCATATAAAATGTAATTTTTCCTTCTACTCTAAGCCGTTTGGATAAAAGCATCAAGCAAATAAATGAATGAAAATATCTGCATGTTCAACGTGGGCAATGTCTCCACATTTCTAGAAGATCCCGGAGCGGTTTGGTTGTGTTCCCGCTGCCCTCGTGTGTTTGCTTCAGCGGATTCAGGCGTCCTTCTTTCCCTGTCTACCAGCCTCGTACCTTCCTAGATCTGGCGCTGTGACCTACCAGTTTGTGTACGTGGATGGGAAGGGGGAGGTCTGTGCACAAAGCTGCCCCTTCACCTTCCGCTCCCCCAGACCATTGGATGTCCTGGCCACACTGGACGGGGGGCGAGACGGCGAGGACTCTGGGGAGGAGATGCTGATGGTGGTGCCCAAGGCGGATCTCCTGCAGGTACAGGTCTAATAGCAGAAGGTGTGGGGCGGAGGTTCTATTGGCATAGGAATGGGAATCAACAACTCTAGCGACAGAAGAAGATAACTGTTCTGGATTTACGTGGCCATAAAAGGTAATTTACAGACAGTCGTTAAGTGTCGCCTCGTGTCTCTGCCACCCGATTCCTGCTGAGCAGACTCGCCTTGAGGGGTGCCTGGAGGAGCTCTCCGAACTGCGGCGGGTGAAGGAGGCGGCGGAAAAGAGGGAGAGGAGAGAGAGGGAAAGGATGGCGGAGGCCAAGGAGGAGTGGGCCGGGCAGAGACTTGCGCTGGAGGCTGAGTCGCGTGACCTGGAGGGGAAGCTGAAGAGGAGCAGAGAGGAGATGAAGAAATTTAAGGAGGAGACACAGGTAGAGAATGGGGGGTCACATCACCTGCAGATATAGCAGAAACAGCATTTACATGCCAACCCATTTTCACCTGCGTGCCCTTCCATTTTGCACCGTGTTCCACCACCCAGCCAATAACCTGCGTCTGACGCGCGATTTGTCAATTAAGAAATGGAGGTGCGCTTTTTCAATGGGTTGCGTGACTTTCATTTCAGGTGTAACGCAATCCCATGCCGTTCCTTTCCTTCTTAAACGCTCCTCAAATGCCTTTGTAAAAGCAGAATCTCCAAACTACTTGGGGCGTGGGAGGAACAGGCAAGCGTGGGAGGAACAGGCGAGCGTGAGTTTCACCGGATGGACGAGAAAGGCGACTGGGACAGACGGGGACCTTCCAGCTAAGACGAATAAAACAGAAATGGCCCCCCTTAATGGCCCCCGCTTCCCCTTAGCAAAGGCTTTTTATTCCCAGTTCTACCTGTTTATTACAGTTTGGTGTTTTATAGGAGCAATAATTGCAATCTTGATAACAATAATAAAGATGATTTATACGGCACCTGTGATTCTGGCTTAGCGGCTCAGATCATTTAACCAAAACCGCTGAAGGTGTCAGGTAAGGGGCGGAGTCCTCGAGGCCTTACCCAGTGAGCCATGCTTGTGTCACGCCAGGGCAGGACACGCCAAACTGCCAGGGGCTCAGCGGAGTGCTGACATGGGTCATGCTTCACTACAACCGGAAAAAAATAACAGAGAGGTAATCAAATCTGCTGGTGCCGAAGACGCCTTACAGGTTGAGATTTTCCTCTAACATGAGTATGCAAATGATTGCTTACATCCACAGTGGGGTGGAAGGAGTGAGGCCACAGGTTTGCATTTAAGATCAAATGAAAAATGTGTGTCTCCATCCGTGTGTGAAATAAAACACATCTTCTCAGAAAGTTCTTTGCAAAATACAACTAAAACAGTATCATTGCACGCCCATAGCACCACAAATAGAGAGCTATCTACTTAGGTGGATTGTTGTCAATGATGTGTATATGTCAGTACCAACAAGATACAAACTAATATTACTTTATATTTACAATGAACAATTGTGAAGTTAGCTAGTTATTAATGTTATGCAAATAAAATTTGCCATATAAAGTAATTCAAACAAAAGACCATCCTAAATATAATTGTTAACTAGTACACACTTAAATACTACTTAAATAGGTTACATCATAAAACATCTTTTCATCGGTCAGTTAGATGTCAGACCAAGAGGAATGGGCGTATTCTATGTCATAAGAAGCTACAATCATCAAACGGGGGTTTTCATTGGACAGTGACGATATGCAGGTTCCCTCAAGGCTGACCATGATTGGACTTCAAGCTGTGAGATACACGATCATTCCTTCGTCTACCTGCAGGAGGCGCAGTCCGCTCATGAGGCACAGACGACGGAGATTGAGGGCATGCTGGCCGAGAGCCGACAGCGGGTCGGACAGCTGGAGGAAGACTTCAGGGCACTGATGGAGCGAGGGCTGGAGCGGGAGTCCGAGCTGGACAGGTGAGCGTTCCCGGTCCCGGGTGGCCATGCACCCACTCCCTGGCCTCGGTGGTGGTAGCCGGATGTTTCTCCCTCCCACTTTAGGATGAAGGAGAGGTTGCGGCGGGTGTTGGCTCAAAAGAGGGAGGAAGATGAGGAGAGGAAGAGGCTGGAGGTAACCCGGCTTCACCCGTGGTGCGGTTGCCGCCACGCACAGCAGATTCCGCTCTGACATGGTCGCCCTCCCCAGGCCCGGCTAGAGCAGTCGGAGGGGCAGCTGCGCAGCCTCACCACAGAGTTCCATGGGCTGAGGGGCTCCGTGGCACAGAAGGACACCGAGGCCGTACAGCTGAGGCACTCAGTCAGCATGCTGACCCAGAAGCTGAACACAGCCCTGAGCAGGGAGGTCAGCATGGCCATAGCAACACGCCGCAGCCACGCAGATAACTAAGTGTGTGGTAAACGGCCAACCTTGTCTCCCTCTCTACCGCCCCCCGAAGACAGAGCAAGACAGTGCGCTGAGTGAAGTGGGCGTGCTCCGAGAGCGGCTGGCCAACAGCGAGTGCGCGACCGACAGCCTCCGCGCCGAGATGGGCCGCCTGTCCACGCAGCTGGATGCCGGCCAGGCCGAGCTTCACCAGACCCGCCTGCAGGTCGCCCGGCTTACCCTACAGCTGGCCGATGGCAGCCTGGCGTTGCGAGAGGAACGCGCTGCCCATGCGCGCCAGCGGGAGGCGCTGTGCCGCAGCTCTGAGGTGCGGAAGGGGGTAGCAGTGTTGGACATTTCAGGTCCAGAAGCTACAAATCCAGACCATGATTTTGTTTCTACCCAGCAGCTGAATACTCTG
>JABFDZ020000090.1:1389945-1401920 GCA_019775955.2 Pollimyrus isidori | reverse complement strand
GCGGCCCAGTCCCGTGGCCCCCCGCACGGGTTTGGCATTGTCCCGCACCCCCCCCCCCCCCCCCCGGCCGCGACCATTACATGACATTGCATGACATTGCCGCAGTTTTCCCATGGTGCCCCCCTGCCCCACGGGATTTAAACCCGTTTAATGCCCCCGCTCCTGCCTCCTTGGAAATGCGGAATGGCACACAGTCCGTCACGTAATCTGCTCTAGCAGCCCGGCTGCACAAATGAGACGCAGCCCTGCGTGGTGTATAAAGCTGTATGAAACATAAAAACCTTTTATAGAATATGAAAAGAGATGGGGCTGCTGGCGGGGGGGCTCTTACATTCAGGGATTTAATCATATTCCTCCCTGTTCTCTCCCCCTCCACTGCAGCCGGGTTATAGACAGCCTGTCACACTCACTCCCGCTCACACTGTCGGCCGCTTGCCTCTCCCTCGTCCCTTTTTGGCCCTCACACCTGCCTGCTGCACACCAGGCTTTATTTCCTTGAATTTTGTTTTTATCAAAGGGAAGAAAAAAAGGCACCTCAGTCGTACGTCGCTGTCATAACAATGCAGCAGTGATGTGCTGTTATAGTGAAGGATGCAACTATGCAGTGAACGGTGCAGCGTGACAGTCACACTCGCAGTGCCCTGTGAGGGGGTCACGCCCCATTTGTGTGAGAGATCAGCGCCGTCAGACCTGTAACATTAACTGACCTTTGGTGTTTCCTTTTAGCAAAGCTGCCCTTACTTTATAGGTCAGATCATGCAGTTGTATTTACTGTATGTATCTGGTAGTTACTTGTGTGTTTTTAAATTATTAGGGTTTTATATTTGAAATGTTTGTGATTCTGGGCTAGTGCACGAGTGCTGCGTTAGGAGCGTTAAAATGTCAGGTATGTGGGTGTTATGGAGCCGCACCACCTAATCTACACCTGGGGATAAAAGCGTGAGTATTTTAGTGTGTTGGGGGGGGGGGGGTTGGTATCTTGGCAATGTCTGTCTTCCTGAAAGCTTTGGTGGTCATTCGTGGGATTTTGTGATTGTGTAGCATCTTTTGCAAGATTTCTGTTATTTTTAGGAGCTCTGTCACAGGTCTGAGGGCCTGTCAGTGACGGTGGGGAACTCCAGTATCCGGACTGCATGGCGCTTCTGTGCAGAGACACGATAACATCACAGTGTGCAAATGCACACAGTTCCCAGCTGGATTAGAAAGCAGTGCGTGAAGGTGTGATGGAGAATAAACTCCCATTTTATATTAAGGGTTAAGCTGTCGAGTAGCTCTGTAGCAAGGCCTGGGTCCCTATATGTGTAGAGGATTGTCTGTAGAGCCCCCGGGCAGAGCTTGAAGCATTTCGAAGGCATCAGTTATGGGACTGTTTCTGTGGAGGGTGTGAGCCTGCTGTGCAAGCCGTTGTTTGTTTTAACATAGCTGGCTGCGATGATTTCTGCGGTATTGTTCTGGAACAACAACTATTTTAAAGGTGTGGCAAGGAAATGTAGTCGAATGGGGTGGTGGAAATGCCCTTTTTAAGGCCTGGGGTCAGGCTTCTGACTGTGATGTGAAGGTGGTTTGTGCAACATCCACACTAATTTATACTCTCTGCCACACAGTCTGCCCCTGGCTGAACAGACACAGGAGAGGGAACTGGAAGTGAAACTGACATCAAGAACTGACTGCTTTCAATTATAGCTATTCATCTATTTATTTATTTTTTTTAACATATACGTAAATATTTTGGAGTTGTTCCTCAAAGCTAACACATGGCAGTTTTGTATATTTGTCATGCTAATTATGGTAGTTATCCTAAAATGGATGTAATGTATGGGCTAAGAGTGGATCCAAGGACAAGAGCGTCCAGTTTATTGGTAGCGCAGAAGGCAGATTGAGGTAAACAGCTCCAGCCTGTAGCTCCAACTCAAGCTGGGCAAACAATCCAGAACCCGACAGGCAGGAAAACCGGTAAAGCAAGCAGGAGTCGGCAGGGGCAAAGCGGGACTCCAAACCAGCCAGGTGCAAAGGCGTAACTTCGGATTGAACATTGAAGGGACTGAGGTCCCCATCATGACAGTGTGATTATTTGGGGGGGGTGGGATGGTGTCGGCTGGTTATGGTTATTGGTTACAGACATGCCCAGTATCCATGTGGGTGGGCCCAGTGTAGCGGGAACCAGCTGGTTCTGGCTGGATGGAGACTCTGCTTAACGGGAGGGGAGCGCGATACCAGGCGAATTTTATCTACTGGTGATCATTTTCTTTTTCTGATTTCCATACGGCTGCTTAATTTCTGTATTTCATGGGGTGATTTCAGTGACATGGATGTTAGTTAAGGACCAGCAAGCACTCGTTTTAGGTCTTTTTCTTTCCCTGTATATTTTCTTTACCCCCCCACTCCCAAGGTGTGTGTTTTGTATTTGTGTGGTTTTTGGGGCATCACCTGTTTTTACTGCTTGGCCTCCCACCCTGGGTGACGTTTTCTATGTAATAAAAAGTCAAGCAATCCAGCTGGCATGTCTCTGCGTTTGGTTTGTCATGGGTCACGGCGGTCTGCCGGCCCACGGGTCACGGCGGTCTGCCGGCCCACGCGTCCCGGGTCACGCCGGTTTGGCGGCCCACGGGTCCCGGCGGTCTGGCGGCCCACAGGTCACGGCGATCTGGCGGCCCACGGGTCACAGCGATCTGGCGGCCCACGGGTCCCGGGTCACGCCGATCTGCCGGCCCACGCGTCCCGGGTCACGCCGATCTGCCGGCCCACGGGTCCCGGGTCACGGCGATCTGCCGGCCCACGGGTCCCGGCGGCCCACGGGTCACGGCGATCTGCCGGCCCACGGGTCACAGCGATCTGCCGGCCCACGGGTCCCGGCGGTCTGATGGCCCACGGGTCCCGGCGGTCTGATGGCCCATGGGTCACGGCGATCTGGCGGCCCACGCGTCCCGGGTCACGGCGATCTGGCGGCCCACGCGTCCCGGGTCACGGCGATCTGGCGGCCCACGGGTCCCGGGTCACGGCGATCTGGCGGCCCACGGGTCATGGCGATTTGGCGGCCCACGGGTCCCGGGATGTAGTTAACGTGAATCCTGACTGCTCCCATATCTGTCCAATTCCCTCCTTCTCCATGGTCTCCTCACCTGCCCATATCTGCCCCCCCCACATACACCTAGGTTTATCCTTCCCCCACCTTTGATTTTGTTCCCAGCCCTGGCTCAGCCTGACTGGAGCTAATTATAAAATCAATGGTGGCCGGCTGGCTGTTTTATGGTCTGCCTTAAAGCTGTAAGTGAGAAATCACCGCAGCATTGACAACTCCCTCATTCTTTATCTCTTTTAATTAGTAATGTAAAAAACATAAAGAGCTCGGCTGCAGGATATCCGCTTGGTATACTGCAGTTCCTGTCCCCTTCCTCCTGTTCGCTTCTCCCTACCCCTCCTAACCAGTCACTCTCCGTTTTTATCTCTCTCTCTCTTTTATTACTTTGCCTCTTAAATATTTTAGACCCACACTCTTGGTATCTCCCTCTCTCATTTTCCTCAAACATAGGTGTGCAATGTAATCTGTCACCTTCTCTTGACCTTCTCTCCTGCTCCTCCTCCATTCCACCTCCAGATGTAACCCATGCTCCCCTGTCCTCTTGCTTGTTTAGCTCGCCTCCTCGCCACTCCTCCTACAGCCTGTCCTGTTCTAGCCCATTTCTTGAACCCATTGCTTGAATGTTATTTATTGCACCAGTGCATTGCCATTTTTAATGTCCAAATGCAAATACAAGTAAAACAATCTACGTGATTTGCACTTTGCTCTCCAAAAAATAAAGTAGAAACAGTTCATAAAAAGGAGTATCCTAAGTTTACACAGTCAGGCTTCAAGATTGCTTTCTGAGCCATTTTAATTACCAAAGGCTGTGAGACCGTGATTCTGAAAGAATGGACAGGAGCTGGTCACGCTCATTAAAAGGGATCCATAATGACGGATCGCAGCTCGGCACTTGAGAAGAGTGTAAGGAGGCTTTGAGAGGGCGCGCGGCTTGGTCAAGGCTAAAATGCTGGAAGCTGCGCGCTCCTGTGCTTCAATAATCAGCATCTGCGCAGCAGAAGAGCTGCGGCCTGGATCTCTGCATATTCAGCTCCGCAATCAGATAAGCTCCCCATCTACTTGCCTCTCTGCTCCTGCTGCACCCCGCCCACCCCCTTTTCTCTCGCTCTCTCTCCTTCTTATGCTTATCCTACATATTTTTCTCTCCACCAAGGCCCATTTTCAGCTGCCAAGATCAAATATAAATGAAGGGAGAAACGCATAAAAAGGAGAAATAAAAGGTGCCGCGCGGAATTTTAACATCTCTACCTCCGGGTCTCTCGCTCGCTCCCCCCGGCGTTACCATGGTAACGTGTCTAGCACAGGTTGAATATACGAGGTCGTTTAGTGCTTCCTTGTAAAACTGTGTATAATGTATGGACCTCGTTTAAATCCTTGCAGCACTATTTCGGCCTCTATTTCATGAAAGTTAATTTTAGCAATAATTTAATTAGTGGGATCCTATTTGCATTTATTGCGATCTTTCGGTCTTCCTATTAATAAAAATGACCGCGCCAACAAAAGCATTCATCAGCCTTGGCGATGTGCTTGTGTGTGGGCGCGTGCATGTTTGTGTTAGCGTGCGCGCGCTGTTTACGCTTATTACTGTCTTTATGAATTTTGTTCATAATTGGCTTCATGTGTACAGCAATGCTTCTTTTTCTTATTTTTCTAATGCAAATGAAACGTTGTTTTACACTGACAGTAACTGACAGACAGCCGTTATTGAGTCTTCAGTGATGTAACTTTAGGAGTCCCATGGTCTGATTTCCTTTACAGTCCCTGCTTCCTCTGAGTTCGTATTCAGACGAAAAACATTCATCCAACGAATTTACAAACAAGACAAAAAATAAGATGCCAATGCATTCATATACACATATGCTTATGGGCATTATCACTAACAACAGCCGCGCTAATAATGATTTACAAACGCGATTTTATAGTCGTGCTGTTATTTCTTCTGCTACGGAACATTTATAAGCATTTGTTCATATTAATTTTTCATCCCTTCAAATGCAAGTACTGATTAATGTGTATTTAAAAATAAATGTCCTGCAAAATGGAACAATTGATCCAAAGAGATGTTCAGCAAACATACCAGGCCTATCTTAATATAATAAGTTGATCATTCCGCCGGACATTACATATATCTAATTATTGTGGTAATTACACCGACATGTAATTGTGTTAAATTGTCCCCTTTACATGCCGTGACCTGACTGTCAGTGAAAATGTTAAGACGTCTGTTAAATCACACAACTGAAACGACTGTCTTCACCTCCTCGTTGGCAGTAGCACGCTTGAAGTGGTATGTGTCATTGTACAAATTGTAAAAACATTACGATAATAATGTGGAGTCTAAAATGTGATTTGATTTAAATGATATATTTTTCCTGCAGTCTAATTTTCTCCTCAAAATGCTTCTTTGAATATAATTGCCCATTAAACACTGGAGATGAATATAAGATAGGCTTATATATTTCAATATCCATCCAGCATCGATCAGTCTATCAGGTACAGGCTGCAAGCACAATAGGATATACTCTGGACTTGATTCCAATCCAGCTTTGGTGCAAATGCCATAACTAATAGAAGGAGGCATTCACAAACGGGCACTATAGCCATGCTGAATCATCTTGTTGATTATGTGTAATTTATACAATCAGTACACTTCAAAGTTAACTTTTTTTGTTGGTGGCCGAAGGGGAAGGAACCTCTGTGACTGGAGAACATGCACTTTTTTACTTTTTTTTAACAAGGCGCAAAAAACAGAGATGGCACTCGCGATTAAATATATAGATTAAATATATATGCGACCAAAAACGAATAGTCGTAACAAATACATTTGTTAATGGCTGAAATGAATCACGATACAAATGAATAGAAATTATTTTTAAAATTTATATATAACACATTCATTAATGTGGCTTTAGCCATGGTAGCTAATTCGGACCTCCGTCCAAACACGTGATAACGGATGCACGTGCCTTGTTCCCAATTGGCTCTTTCTGTCAGATCTTAGAGAGGGCTCAGAATGAGATATAATAGGCTTACACATGATTTTGCTGTTTAAAACTCGCACCTCCATTACTGTAAGAATAATCTGTAAGTGATTTAGCATTTTCTATAACCAGCCATGAATTAGGCTCCGCTGTGTGTGGATTCATGGTACCTTTGGGATCATGGTATGTGCTTAGTTTCACACTGAATCATTTGCCCTTCTGAGACGATGCGGAACTATCCTTAAACATGATATTTCATATGACTGCTGTTGTTTTGCAAAGACTAGAATCTGTTTTGCATATAGTCCCAAATAAATTGTAATGTAGAAGGATAAAGGGGTACCGATATTATACCTTTTAGACGCAAAGTGTGCCCACTACCTTCTCGTCACCAATGATATGAAAGTCTCTTTCTGGTAAATCCTTGATGCGGCATAGAGAAGCAGATTATGTTATTTGTGTGACCACATTGCCCCCTACAGGCGTAGTTTGGTACTATCCGCAAGTAATTTAAAAATGAGACAGCATGCCAATTGTGAATGGAGATAACATGGAATGTAACTTTCTCCGACGTTTCGCGCAAACACAAATGCAAAAATCATGGTCACAGGAAAAACACGACACATTTCTCGCGGAAATATTTCTTTATAAAAAACATTCAATTTGAGAAACTGCCAAAAAAGATAGAAAACGACAATTCAAACACCATAAACAAAATGAACGTTTGCTTGTTTCATTGGTAGGCTATAGAGGAGATACGGAAGACAGGAAATGTCTTTATCGGTCTGCGGAACACTGACGCTTGAGCACAAACACGGCACGCTGCTGCCAAAGGCATACAAGCGATTCCGATATGCGTCTTCAAATAGGCGAGAAAGCAGAAAGGACGGATGCACTACTTGGTTTTACCGCAACAATCCGAAGACGCAGAACAGGAATACACAGAAGAATAAACTCGGGAATTCATATTGCTTAGAAGCAATTAAAAAAAACATTTATCTTTTTCTCCAAATCCCTGAATTTGTAGTTCTTTTTATTTTCATTTAATTTAGCAAACGTTTCTTACATATGAAAAAAGACAGCTTTAGTAAAACAGTAATGCTGAGAACCGTGAACAATGTGTAGTACATTCTCAAATGTGATTCTAACCGTTATAAAACCCCGAAATTCATCAAATTTATAAAATAAAATATTGATAGTTATAGAAAAGTACATAAAAACAAGAATACATAAGTACATATCATAAGTTACAAAATTACGTTTCTAAAGCTGATCCCGGCTGTTGGTTGAAGTGTGTTTAAAGAAGTGTGCTGATCGGAGTAAAACTGAATTCAAAATATATATCAGTTTTAGGTTTTATGCAGTGTGGTCCTTGACTTGATTTAACTATAATCAAACTAAATGTGATGGCACTTTGCCCATCTTAGCGGCACTACACCAGTTCGGCGCTCACTCACAAAATCACTAGCGCCACTTTGCTCCATTCAAGATTCCGCAGCTACTGGACTGCGCGTGCGCACGCATACCGCTTTTTCCGTTCATTTCATCTTGGCCAAAATATAAGAAAATGTAATGCACATTCATTCAAGCACAATTTTACTAATCGTTTGAGCGAGAGGTACAGACTGGCAGGACCATTGAAAACAAAGAGCTGGGTAGCTCAGTTCTGTGCTATGGTTGTTATGTTGAGAACTATTGCGTAGATCTGGACGTTTTAGTTTTTTGTTTGGGTTTTGTCCGCACATCCTGTTTTAGGGAAATTCAGAAACTGGGACTGGATTATCTTCAGACACTGAAGCAAGCAGTCACGTGTTTCTGAGCCCCGCGCAATCTATTTAGAAAGAGCTGTGCTTAATCTGTAGCGTGTCCCATATTGCTTTTTAAACAGAACAGTGTTACAAACATACGTCTAGGAGAGATTAGGTGGTGAGCCAGGTGAACCAGAGGCTGTTTTGCTCTGTGCTGTAGATCTGTGTTGGGCACGTGCCCATGGAAGCATGCCGAGTGGGCCAATAGGCCTATCATTTGTAAACACCCAGGAAATTCGGCAATACAATTTTATAGGTTTATCTGCAAATAGACCTTAAGTTACAAAACAGCGAAGGCTTCCAAAAAGACAGAACAACTTCGGAGACTTCTGCTGTCTTTCCCACTCGCTAACTAGATGATTTTGACTGATGTTTTTTCTTTGTTTCTACCAAACACACCGGATTTGTGGAGAGGAAGAACAAGAGGATCCAAAAATTAGGAAAAAAATCTGAAGCAATATTAACAATGCACTCAAAATATTATTTATTGCCCCAGAATCCTCATTCCCTGTAAAAAATGGCTTCTTTTAACATGATAAGGTTTGATAGCACAAGCAAGATAAAGAGAACCTCTCCCCACCCCAGAATGAGAGACAGGTGTAGAGAAATGTCAAATCAGGCATCAGGCACCGGAGTGTGGCGCCACCAAGCGGCCACGTTTAGAAGACTGGAAGGCCTTCGTGGATGTTTTTTTTTTTTTTACATTTTCTCTTTATCTATTTAGCTTAAAGGAACATTCATCTAAGTAAAGCACCAAAATGATCACACACATGCAGACACACGTACAGGTAGAGAATCTCAAATGGCTGTCTCCTATCCATCGACCGACATATAACCCCCCTGCCCGCCCATGCATAGAATTCACAGGATGATCAGCTGAATTGTGTTTTTTTGCGATCCCTCAAACTAACCACCTGCTGGGTGCAGGAGGAGTAATTCCTCGCCGAACGGTTCGATGACGAATGTGGCTACTTCGGGTTCTCTCTCATCGCTGCGTTTCCATTCGTTCTGGGAACCCGACCGAATCAGAATCACTTAGTTCTACGAAGGAGACCAGAAGGAAATGAGCTGGTAATGGTCTCAGTGGGAAGTGAAAGGGATGGCCCACTGACATGCCGCGATGAGGCCTGCGGGACAAGCCCCGTTCCGGGAGAAAGCCCTGAAACAATTATGGCTGTCTGGGCAGGTGTGTCTGCCTACCACACAGCAACTGTATGGGGCTCCCTGGCTTCAGTAATGGCCAACATTTACTGTCCACTGTCAGCGGCAGTCTCTGTATCCAATGTACCGCCACCCCCACCGCCGGCACCTTCCTTCGTCGGGTCGCCAAGGTGCTGCGAGCGCATTGGGGTGAACACAGTGTGGGGGGGGCTTGTTAGTCAACCATCTCTACATGCCCCAGGAAGGAGGTTCTTGTCCATCTAGGGCCAGAATACTGCTGGTGTGAGCAGCCTTATAGGTGAGGAGGGCGGGGGGGGCGTCGGTCGATGTCCCTGACAGCGGTGTAGGCTCTGGATGTCTAAACCGCCGCGTTTTGGCACAAGATCGTCGACCCAGCAGGTGGGGTCACCTTAACGCCAGTCCGACTGTATGGACCAGGCGACGGGTCACATGTGTCCAGAAACAAAAAAGTGCTGGAGGGGCCTCCTGATTGGTTAACGCTAAAATCTGCCACCGCTCTCTGTGTCTGATATCTGGAAACCTTTCGATCGCAACCGAAGGAAGAACAGAATATATGCATACAGATATATAGTGCATACATATACCCTAAAGGTATCAAGTGATAGAAAGTCTAATACATGTCAAATTAAAAAATAATAATAATTCAGAAGTCCCGAGGCATGTGGGCCCAGTTCTTCGATGGCTTTATAGGTGACACTCGAGTGACACGCTGGAACACGCATGAGAGTTGGTGGCACGCAGGACGCGGGCCGTGTGGCTTAGAGCCGCCTCTTCCCCTCAGTTCGACAAAACGGGCACATGAACAGCAAGCGATGGCTTTTCCGGGGAAGTCCTATCGATTCACCCTCCGTCCCCAAAGCGAGTGTCTGAGATTCTTCCATGAGCTTACACACCTTGTCTTCCTCTCCCTGACCCTGTCTTCCTGTTACCCCAGGGGTATGACTGAACCCCTGCTGTCCGTACAAGCAGCACCCCCGCCCCGGCAGAGGGAGCTGCAAGTATGGTGGGGAATGTACGTGTTTATACTGGGGGGCAGGTTAATGAGGTTAGGCTGCAGAAGGGCGGGTTTGGCTTCTTCACTGTGCCCGGCCAGTCTGGGCTCTCCTGGAGGTATCCGCCCAGGCCTCTCCATCGCTGTCTGCACCCCTGTCCCGCTCCTCATCCCCGCAGTCCTCATCCTCATCCTCATCTTCCTCATCCAAGGAGGGTTCAAAGCCATCATCTGGACCGCCGGCCTCCATCCGCTTCTCCGTCTTCACGGCTGTCGGCGCGGGGCCGTCGGGGGTCGTGGTGTCCCCGCCCTGGGCGGGGCCGTCCTCAAAAACCTCGGGGTTCTCCAGCATCTCCCGGATCAGCGGTGGCATGGGACCTGGGATCTCCATCTTCAGTGTAATGGCTCGCTCCGCCCCTGCGTGACAAGCATAAGCCGGAGCGGCAGATGGGTTAGCGGCCTTGCGACGGCGTGCGCATTCACGCTGCAGGGGGCGCTCTCTGCCTTCAGGGGCACTCACCCTTAGTGCTGATTCCGCGGAGGTCCGTCACCTTCATCAGCATCCGCGGGAACATGTACGGCTTGTTGGGCCGCCTGCGGCGAGCATAGATCTTCAGGGCCTCCAGCAGGGGCTCCTGTAGACGGTCCACACGTTGTGGCTCCTCCAGGTCCATGCGGTCTGACAACAGGCAAAGGCGGGAGTCAGGAAGCAAGATCGGCCAATCATAGCAAGGGGAGCAACCATCCAATCATATGGAGGCATGGTTATAAACATGGAGGTGAGGGAAACAGCATCTAGGCTTAAAGTCCTTAGGAATGAATTATTAACCTAAATGCTGAAATTAGAAACAACATTACTGCAGACAATTGATGGGTGTGTTCTTAGAGTAATTAGAACAACTGAGATAAAATCCGTGTTCATATGGTTTCAAGAAGGCTGCACTACCTCCACAGATCAGGCAGATGGCGCTGAGGAGGCCGGTCTCTGTGTCGTCCATCTCCAGGGGCAGCAGCTGACCAGCAAAGGCGAACACCAGGTCGGTGAGCGGCCCAAAACCAGCATTGTGCATCTGGGTGCGGTTCAGGGTAAGCCCATCCGAAAACGTCATGGTGTCCTGCTCAGGGGTGTAGCGGGTGCAAATTCTGAGCATCTGGGGGGGGGGGGGGCACAGGAGGGAGACATTTTGTAAGAGGCAGGAACAAGCTGGTGCTTTATCTGGAAAGGAAAAAGCAATGGTGCATGATGTGTGAAACCAAGTGGAATTGGAGTACAGCAAGGGTCTGGTGCTCCTGGGGGTTCCAAGGGCGGGGATGGGGGTGAGAGGGTCGCTCCACATACCAGGATATCCAGGCAGGCTGACTTCAGCAGGGTGATCTGGTCAGCGATGGTGAGGGTGGTGAAGCCTGGCAGGCGCTTGGCGAACTCCACGATCTTGATGATGCACTTGGTGGAGAGCTCGCTGAACTTGTCCCACAAGCCCAGGTCCAGCTGAACCCGGTGGTCTGCACTGGAGTTCTGCAAGAGGAATGGGGGGGGGGGGTGGCGTGTTAGGTGAGGGATGGCGAGCCTGCGGCAGGGATGGGGGGCCCAGGGATGGGGGGCCCAGGGCGCTGCTCACCGTGGTGTACTTGCCAAGCTGACACAGGGAGGGGAAGGTCTCACGATGGGCTTTGCTGACTCTGCTCACCAGCTCCTCCAGCTCGCCGCTCAGCTCGTAGCTCTCCAGCAGCACCGCTTCCTCCTTCACGTCCTTCTTCTTCTTGTTGCGGTCGTTTCTCACGGCTACAGGGTGCGGGAAGGGGGGTGTTGGTTTATGAGGCCCTGACCATAGCGGCCATCGTGGCTGGACCGCGCACAAGCCACAGAGGGGGGCCGTCGACGTGTGAAAAGCAGCCACCTCAGTCGCCATCCTGCCCCCCCCCCCTCGACACAC
>JABFDZ020000090.1:1341927-1362227 GCA_019775955.2 Pollimyrus isidori | reverse complement strand
TTGGGTTTTTAATTTTTTTTTTTTTGTTTCACACTGGTACTTTGTTGTGCCGGGGTGTTTGGGGGGGGGGGGCCGGCGTGGCTATCCACTGGTTTGGGGTTGTGTTGTTGGGGCCCCCCCCCCCCCCCCCCCCTCAGGCTGGCAGGGTCCTGACTGTGCTCACCTTGCAGATAATGACTGTGGGGACAACAGTGACGAGGCAGGCTGCAGCCACTCCTGCTCCAGCGCGCAGTTCAAGTGCAACAGCGGCCGCTGCATCCCCGAGTACTGGACCTGCGATGGCGACAACGACTGCAGTGACTACAGCGACGAGACACACGCCAACTGCACCAACCAGAGTGAGGCACTGTGCTCAGGGGCGGGGAGTGTTACTGGCATTAACCACAGGCTCCTTGAGTTGTGTTGGCGACGAGTGTCTTTACACAGCCTCCGTGTACAAACTTGGATATGTAGGAACAAATAAGTGTAGCAGTTCTTAAATGGTAGCTCTCTCTCTCTCACACTTTGTCTCGTAGCATTTCTGCATGGCTTAACCCGTTAGCTTGCCCTGGGCACATGCCGCTGCCTCCGTCTTGGGGCAGTGTTGCTATGGTGACCAGCTCTCCGTCTAAGCGGCGCTTTTGAGGGTGGCGAGCCGTTTGTCCCGTCTATGGTCTCGTTCCCAGCAGGCGGGCCCTGGGCTGGCAGCCGTCCGCTGCATGTAGCCCTGCGGGTCCTGATCAGCGCGGCAGATCATGGGCCGCTCCACGAGGGAAGGGTAGAGCAGGCACAGGGAACGCCCTCAGTCATGGCGGATGCAGGGCGGGCCTCACCTGGCTGGCCATCCCTCGACAGCCCCCCCCAGTCCATGTTGTCCCCACATAGCTTCTTAAAGACCTTTTCCAGCCTGTTCCAGCCATCATGGGGCAAGAACTGCTGCCCCCCCCGTTTCAGCCAGGCCCCAACCCGTCCAGCCCTGCTTCCGGCCCGCTGTGTGCTGAGCTGACGGAGCTCATTGTTTTGGGTAGAGGGGCCCTCAGACTACGCCGGCACTGAGCTGGAAGTCATTAATTCAGTGTGGGTTAGAGCCTCCCCCTGCTCATGCCAGCACCTGATCCCCACTGGACCTCCAGAGCCCGGCCTCTGCCGGGATTTTAATGCCGCACTTAATCGATCTCCCTTCCCCCCTCTTCCACGATCTGTGGGAATGCTGCACTCATCCCAGTTTTTTTTTTTTTCTAATTTTATCCCTTTACCTTTTTCTCCAGCCCCTGCATTAAGCTTGTCGGAGTTTTACTTAAACAGAAATCTTCTGAGGGCATAAGACATAATGATCGGTTGTGAGAGATAACCGATCAGATTGTACAGGAGCAAGGTCCAAGCAGCTAGATGAGGCGGGACCAAGACAGTTGATTGGTTGGTACTGCTCCTCTAGTTGCTTCTGGGAGATAGCCAATCATTTTCCCTTCTGCCCTCAGAACATAAAACTCCCATGAGTCTGCATTAACTTCTTTCCAGATAAATTTAACTGGACATGCTGTTAATTTATCGCGTTGTCTGCAAAATTTGACAAATCCTTGATCATTTCTGTATGACCTATTTATTCATCCATCCATCCATCCTTCCTTCTATCCATCTTCTAAGCACTTATTCCAGACAGGTTCCCTGGGCTCTGTTCATTAATTGGCAGTTATACCACAGTTCTGTGGAATTCTCAAATCTGAAAGCTGTTGATTAATTTTCTATAATCTCACACCTAGTGCCGGCCAGGCGAGTCGTGGTAGTAAATCAATGTGCGATAATAATCTTTAATTCTAGAAAATGTAAGTTAACAAACTATAAAAGCAAAGGAATTGCTACAAATCATCTAGACAACAGTGCTTCAGCCTGAGGAGTAGGGCCAGTGTTCAGTGAATAAATGATTTCCTGATGTGATGCCTTGTAGTCCAGTCAGACTTTACAGTCCCGTAAAACCTTCCTAAACAAGACTGCACGCAAGTCCCGGTTTAATAATCGGTAAACAGCAAGTACTCCGGGTTTAACTCGTAATGCATCTGCATACCAGGAGGGACATAAAGCTAAATTAATAAATCACTGCCAGAGTATGTGCATATAATATTTACAACTTTTCCCTCTGCAGTCATGCATTGCAAAACATAATGCGCAGCTGAGAGTCCGTTAACCCCCTTGTACCACAGCTGCTACACATTTCCCTTGCACGTTTGTACGTAAAGACTGGCCTTTGGCCTTGGCAGCAGGCAGTCGCCCACCAAACACTGTCTTATGGTCTCAGCAGCGGGGTATTTTCAGATTAAAGATGGTGGCTTGGGTCGTATGTGAGCAAAGCGTTAATGGTGGTCGGCTTGGCCAGTATCTACTTTCCATCCCATGCTGACTTTACACTCTGGTATGTGGTATTTCAACAGCATTTTGAAAAACAGCACTATTCCGGTATTTAGGAATGTTTCCCCACAGTACAGTTATGCCGAAATGAAATTGCGCAGTATATCCTAGGCATTGTTTTACTAATGAATGCACTTTCGGTTCGTAAACTTGAAAATAATATCTTTATGCATAAGCGTGTAAGCCAGATGTGTGGTTAGCGGTATTTCCAGCGGCTGAATGCAGGCCTCGCTCTGCTTTATGTAGCTCTTTGCCTCCGAAGCCCTGCTTTTACGACACATAATGCACGGCTTCTCGTGAATTAACTCGCACTTAATCTTGGCTGCCGTCGTAAGCCTAACCAGTGACTGTATCACTTTCTCTTTGGGTTTTGGATCTGCATTGTTCTCCGTTTTACCCTTCTGCCCCCCCTCATCCCCTCATCAGAGTATAGGCACCCCCCCCACCAATGCAGTTGGATTTCCTGCGTTTGTGAAGCGGAGATTTCGCATGCCTGACCCTACTGGATTAGGTCTCTAAGTTGCAGAGCCAGGTTACTGCTCCCCGTCTAACCTTCCCCCCCCCTTCCCGTGACCGCAGCCACACGCCCCCCCGGCGGCTGCCACGTGGACGAGTTCCAGTGCCGCATGGACAGCCTGTGCATCCCCATGCGCTGGCGCTGTGACGGCGACACCGACTGCGTCGACCTGAGCGACGAGAAGAACTGCGAGGGCGTCACGCACATGTGCGACCCCGCCGTCAAGTTCGGCTGCCGGGACTCCGGTGAGTGGGGGGGGGGGCATCGACGCATCTGAAAGTTGAAGGTATTTCTTATGATTAAAATTGCACTGTCAGAGGGGCTGGGTTTTCTCTGCAAATCCAGCAAGTTTTACAATTTCATTTGTCACGCACAGCTGTAAGTATAATTTGTCATGAAATGCCTTGTATCTCAGCTCCAGACTGCGGTGAAGTAAAGGGACTTAGATGTAATAGACGAGAGACAAAATATAGCATATTTCATTATTACATAATATCTAATGTTCATAATATGTGTGGTGCACCCCCCCCCCAGCTCGCTGCATCAGCCGGGCCTGGGTGTGCGACGGCGACAGCGACTGCGACGACAACTCAGACGAGGTGGACTGCGAGGCGTTGGTCTGCAAACTGTCCCACCATGTGTGCGCCAACGACTCCAGCGTGTGCCTGCCCGCCGAGAGGCTCTGTGACGGCACCGAAGACTGTCCGGACGGCTCTGACGAGAAGCTCTGCGGTGAGGGGGACGGGCTCCAGGGCGGGGGGGAAGGAGGACGGGATCTGCTGTCTGTTCCTCTCCGTTTTGGTCTCCATGGGAAGGTCTGGGCTTTCAGTCTCGTGGCTACAAACAGGCTCTGCTCCTGCCACTTGTCTTCTCATGGTATGATCTTCTCCTTCTCCGTCTCACCCGCCTCCACAGATCTGTGCTCCCTGGACAACGGAGGCTGCAGCCACAACTGCTCGGTGGCTCCTGGCGAGGGGGTCGTCTGCTCCTGCCCCCTGGGGATGGAGCTGAGTGTCGACAACAAGACCTGCCAGGTGCAGAGCTTCTGTGCCAAGCACCTGAGATGCAGCCAACGTTGCGAACAGGACAAGTTCAGCGTCAAGTGCTCCTGCTACGAGGGATGGGCCCTGGAGGCAGACATGGAGAGCTGCAAGAGCACCGGTGAGGCCGGGTAGGGGCGGGTAGAGGCGGTGAGGGTGGGTAGAGGCGCTGAGGGCTGCCAGCGGGTGGAGCATGGTGGAGATAAAGTTACATTTACCTGAATTGATGTAGTAGATGGAAAGCCGGGCAGAAAAATCCATCATGAGCAAGACGACCGCTGAACTTCTCCTGATGGTGGAGTAAGAACAGGGCCCCTCACTGACAAAATGTAAATTGGGGCCCAATTTTACGTATAATTTTACATATTGAAGGGCGCCTATGAAAGGCAGGGCCCTGGAGTGAGACTTGAGATGCGGGGGAAAGGATTTGATCACGCATACGATTGTAACCCCAAAAAACGGCGACAGGGAGAATGTACTTCAGCTGGAGATAAAATACAGCCAGCATGCGTGCAAAGTGTTTAATTACGGAGCACTGCACTGGCAGTGGGGGGGCCACCGGTGGGGGTTGGCCTGCCTTGGCCAAGTCCCGGTTTTCAGAGTAGCCTGACAGAAGATGGCTGTTTTTTTGTCTTCTGTTTTATTTTGAGATTCTAGTTCGCTGGCTTTTCACGTGATGTGTCATCGACGCCAGGGAGACAATGTTGTGGTCTCCTCGGCAGCCATTTTGTCTGGTGATCCACTTACCGCGACAACCCCCCCACCCTTCCGCACACCAGATCCCTTCAAGCCGTTCATCATCTTCTCCAATCGGCATGAGATCCGGCGCATCGACCTGTACAAGGGCGAGTTCAGCGTCCTGGTTCCAGGCCTTCGCAACACTATCGCCTTGGACTTCCACCTCAACCAGAGCGCCCTCTACTGGACCGACGTAGTGGAGGACAAAATCTACCGTGGCAAACTCTCGGAAAATGGAGGTCAGTGTTGTGCCGTCACGCTGATGCACATGGTCATAAGTGTGGATGCCAGCGTCCCACCGGTGACTAATTACATGATGTCATTCCCTTTAAATCCAAATCCCAACCAAACTTTGTTCCTTGGGATTTAATTTTTCTTCTAATTGGTGTTTTCGTCATTTTTTTAGAAGCTCCAATCTGTCATTAGCTAAGACGGGTGTCTAATTACATGTTTATGCAGATGTCAACAAGACACAGGTGAGCCCCCCAGGGCTGTTTGCCTCTTAGCTACTGTTCTCTGGCCATGAGGGGAGGGGGGGCAGCCCACGTTCTGGGAGAGGGCAGCGGCGGCGTCCCACACCCAAACGGCACGCACTGCATAATTATGGGGAGGAAAAGTGGCGCGTCTGGATGGAGGAGTCGGAATACAAAATGAATCGGAGGTTCGGTAAAGTGGGCAGTGATCCAGCGATGACCGTACGGATGTGGAATGAGTGAGGAGTGTTTTCTCTCGCCCGGTTTTTGACCCCGTCTCCACACGGCCTTGGACACCACATGCAGCTGTTTCTCTGGTAGCCTCACTTTGGTCATCCTTTAACCCCCCGATGGTTTAAGCGGCATACCAATCAATCAGCATTGTTTTTTTGTTTAATACCCAGGAGTGGCATGCCGTACATAAGTTAACCCCCCCCACCACACCCCCTATCACTGCCTAATGAATGTTTTGGGCTCCTCCCAGCCAGGATAATGAACAGTTGCCGGTGATGAGACCCGTTCATTAGCACAGGAACAAACCAAGTGCAGAAAAGGGCAGAAATCACTGGGTTTTTGCCTTTTTATGTAAGTGTCTGTTTCCTGCGTCCAAAAAGGAGCAAACAGGAGTTAGACGAACGTTTACTCTTGAGGTATAAAGGCTCTACCTTCCCATGTGAAGGCAAAGCCCTGCACCTGCTGCTCTTGTGTCAGATGCTTAATGGCACAAACCCTCTCTTCCTGCCTCACTCAGCCCTGACTAGCCTCGAGGTGGTAATCCAGCATGGGTTGGCTACTCCAGAAGGTTTGGCGGTGGACTGGATCGCTGGCAATATCTACTGGGTGGAGAGCAACCTGGACCAGATCGAGGTGGCCAAACTGGACGGCACCATGAGAACCACTCTGCTGGCTGGGGCAGTGGAGCACCCCCGCGCCATCGCTCTGGACCCCCGCTACGGGTGAGATCATTGAGGCCACTTTGGGCTGGTTGACATAGGTTACAAAAGTGAAGATATCCATCCATCCATTTTCAAGTTGCTTATCCTCATCAGGGTCATGGAGAAAATGCAGTTAATCTCAAATTAATTGGAATGTAGTATGACAGATTAAGTGACACAAACACTGTACCATCTTGAGTGACCTTGCAGGAGATCAAAAGATCTCCAAGTGGTGTGTGTAGGGCCGGCATTTCACTTACAACGGGTAACGTCAACCCACATGTTCATGTTCATGAGATGCTACATTTCTGCAGCGCCAGAATCTGTTTCCATGACTTCCGATGTATCATCTACAGTCAGTTATATGAACCCACATCAACACTGGCTGCTTAGGCGAGACTCATACACTTCTGTGAATCTGATGTGAAGGCCTTCAGCCTCCTGCTCATTAAGGCACCCAATAAGACATTGATGAGAGGAAGTCTGCGTGGTGTACCAGTGGTATGGCAGTCAGTTTTGTCAGTTTTTTGGCAAACAGAGTGACACCGTTTGAGGGAAGTTCTTCCATAAGTTGGTGCTGCTGAGAGTCAGACACAAAGGGGAGTCATGTGGCATGGCTGCAGACCAGCGTTTCCCAATCCTCAGGGACCCACAGTTGGATGGAGCAAAAATGTGGAATATCTGACAGGGAGCTCTGAGGGAGCAAAAACATGGACCAGATTGGAAAATGCTGCTTGTAGATTCCTGACAGCTCATGCCTGCCGCACGAACTCTTAAACTGGAATAATGAGGAATGTTCCAGAAGCAGTCTGCTTATGTTTTGACAGATTTTGCAACTGTGTTGTGTGTACTTTCTGAAATGTGACGCCTATGACCTGTATGTGTTGTCGGAGCGTCTGCGTTTGTGCCGGTTTTGCATCTTGTGACTGCGATCCTCCTACCACCATCAGCATCCTGTTCTGGACGGACTGGGATGCCAGCCTGCCGCGGATCGAGGCAGCCTCCATGAGCGGCGAGGGCCGGCGCACCATCCACAAGGAGACTGGCAGCGGCGGCTGGCCCAACGGGCTGACCGTAGACTACCTGGAACTGCGCATCCTGTGGATCGACGCCAGGTGAGCCCCTGCCATCGCCACGGAGACGGCTCCTCAAGTCCAGTCAGACTCCTAAAGAACTTTCAGCCTGGTCAAACTGGCTTTAAAGGAATGAGAGACTTGACTCCCCCCATCTTCCCAATAACTGCCAGATGGGGGCAGCATGTGGCTCAATGAGTTGAGATGCTGTGGTTGTGGTCAGAAGGTTTACGGTTCAAATCCCTGGGTCAGCAGAAAGATTTCACTGTTGGGCCCCAGAGCAAGGCCCTACACCTCAACAAGTTGGGCCTTGCGCTAACAATGCAAGGTCGTGGGTTCACATCCAGAGGAGCCTTTCCTCTACTGTAAGCGTCAGGTATATTGAATTAGCTGAGTGTAACCCCCAATGTACGCAGGTCCGACGCCATCTACTCAGCCCGGTACGATGGCTCCAGGCTGATTGAGGTGCTGCGAGGGCACGAGTATCTTTCTCACCCATTTGCGGTGACCATGTACGGTGGAGAGGTCTACTGGACGGACTGGCGCACCAACACACTGGCCAAGGCCAACAAGTGGACAGGCAGCAACGTGACTGTGGTGCAGAGGACCAACACGCAGCCCTTCGACCTGCAGGTGTACCACCCCTCCAGGCAGCCTCAGGGTACGAGCCGGACCCCCCCCCCCCCTTGCCTGCGGGGGCTGCACTCTTGGGTTTTGATGGCTTCCTGGGGCTTCCTGGGTGTAATTAATGCCACCTGTGTCTCATGCAGTGGTGAAACGGCGTCAGTGGTTAACTTGTCACCCCCCTGTCGATTTGTGGGATTGCTTTTGAATAAATCGTGAAAGGGCAGGTCTGACAGTGAGATTCCCGATTGGGGCGTGGTGGCATTTTCTGTCACGGTGCAGTCACCTCAATGCCTGGACCCACAGCCCACACCGGCAGTGCTGCCCAGAAGCCCCCCTCCAAATGATCGCGGGGGGGCAGTTCTGATAGCAGTTAATTATAATTTTTACGAACACAGACAGCTGTTTGCAGCTGGACTTTCCCCAGACATCATCTAAAAATGTGACTCAGACAAAGGTGCTTGGTTACTAGTAAATACTGCTAAAACAACAATGAATGATAATTTCTCTGTATTGCCTCTCATTCTGTCCCTCGCCCCCCAGCTCCAAACCCCTGTGCAGCCAACGACGGCAAAGGCCCCTGCTCTCACCTCTGCCTGATAAACTACAACCAGACATTCTCCTGTGCCTGCCCCCACCTGATGAAGCTTGGGGCTGACAGGCACACCTGCTACGGTGAGGAGGATCTCTGACACTGCAGGGGGCGACATTTGGAGACACAAATTCTCAAACAACTGTACTTAAGCATCAAGTGTGTGACAGTCATGCCACAATATAGATTTTAATGGTGTAGAATGTGTAATTACAATTGCCTAAAATGTAAAAATTAGCTGGATAATTCTGCATTGTTCACAGCAATACAGTAGGACTTCTTTTCATTATAGACCAGAAGCATGTTTCTCACTGCTATCAGCTTGCCCAGCCCAATAACAGTTTTCATGCGTGTGTGCACGCGCGCTCGTGCAGCCCCCCATTTGTCTGACATGATCTTCCCAGCAGTCTTTTCTCTTGAGGGAGGGGGGATGAGAGGAGAGTGGGGGCAGCATGTTTGTTGGCAGTCTCACCTGACCCATTTTTTTCTGTGAGGGACCCAAGATCCAAGCTCTTTGCCTCTCTCCCGAGGTTTTGGATGGACAACAGTAGCCCCCCCAGACAAACAGGAGGCTCAGTCCTGTCCCATTTCCAGTTTTGGGGGGGGGGGCACGATTTTAGCATCCCCTGATGGGTTAAAACTTGAAACAAAGTGAGTGAGGGAGGTTATAGCCGCCTGGCTGCCCTCTCTCCCGCCCCCCCCCAGTCCCCGCCGTCTGGCTATTTAGTATTCTGGTGTGCGACTTCAATTACCACTCTGCAGATCCGTGGGTAATTTGGGGGGGGGTGCCTCGCAGGTGAAGCCGATCTGCACAGGCGTGGGCTGGGGTGGGTGGCGTGTTAAATCAGCGTTATTATTGGGATTTCTCTGTTTTAATGGGTTCTCTAACCTGATAATTTAATGAACTGTGACCGTCCTCCATCGCTCTGTTTTGATTTCGACACTGAGCCGCATTAAGTGAAATGCGCCCCGAGATTCAGTCTTTCTGATTTAAGGCCAGACTTGGTGCCACCTCCCTGCCCAGGTTCTGTCTTGGGATCTTTGAGGCAGGACTATGTGAGATGCTGGTGTGCTAAGTACAACTTAAGTTGAGTGTTGAGTTGGTATATGTCTAAATACCCCCCCCTTCTATCCATCTCTCTCTCCCTGTCTCTCCCAACCGCCCCCAGAATCACGGCAGTTCCTGCTGTACGCCCGTCAGATCGAGATCCGCGGAGTCGACTTGGACAACCCCTATTACAATTACATCATCTCCTTCACGGTGCCGGACATCGATAACGTTACAGTGGTGGACTATGACGCGCTGGAACACCGCATCTATTGGTCGGACGTGCGCACGCAGACCATCAAGCGGGCCTTCATCAACGGCACCGGCGTGGAGACCGTGGTGTCGGCCGGTGAGCCCCCGGCTCGCTCAGGGCTTTCTCGCCATCTCCTGCTCATACTGTCATGGCTGCTGTAGATCTTTAAGGCTCTCGAGGGCTCACTTTCCCTCCCCACTCATGTTTTTCCACCAGACCTGCCCAACGCTCACGGCTTGGCGGTGGACTGGGTTTCTCGCAACCTGTTCTGGACCAGCTATGACGCCAACAAGAAGCAGATCAACGTGGCCCGGCTGGACGGCTCCTTCAAGAACGCGGTCATCCAGGGCCTGGATAAGCCGCATTGCCTGGTTGTGCACCCCGTGCTTGGGTGGGTCTGCCTGCCCTTCCCTGCCCTCCTCTGCCTGGCCCTCATATCTCCCCCAACCTGGGCTCTACATCAGGCAGCCCAGCATAGTGATCTGGTTTGATCACGCCTGGCAGGTCCATTGCCCCCATTTCTCCCCTGCAGATGGTCTGTATCTGGCATCCCCCCACCCCCCCATTTCTCTGGTGGTCTAACTGTAAACCGTAAGAGGAGGGAAATTTTTGAGAAGGCATGAGTAGCCCGGTGTGCGTTCCAGGGCTTGCGGGGGTGTTGTTTAAAAGTGGTTCTGCTCCCCCTTCCTTTTTTCTCTTCTTTCGTAAGCCTGACTGAGGAGGGTTTCCGGTCAGGGCTGTTTTTGGTGCCGGACGATAAATGAGTAGCAGATGTTTGCCTTGAGGGCTGTAGCCGCTTCGTTTCGCCTCTGCCAAGCTTTGGATGATGGGGAATGGGGGGGGGGGGGGCACAAAGACCAGAGAATAGTATCTCCTTCAAAGTGGGGTGGGATATGGCTGTGAACGGAAGGTCGTAGGTTGAAATCCCAGGGTCAGCTCTGTAATATCAGCACTGGGGTCTTGAGCAAGGCTCTTAAGCACAGCTGCCTCTGCGTTGGGGGGGGGAATTTTTTTTTCTTCTCTCTTTAAGGTAGAGACTCTCATCCAGCTCTGTGGCTGCATGGAAAGAGTGACATTAGGGATTATTTTGTGGGATATCAGCACTACTTTTGCCTGGAACATCACTCTTTCCCTTATATGGGAATGAGACTTATCTGCACCCTGAGTGTTTATGTCTCTGGCTGAGTGCTGTACTCCATGACTGTATGTGTCTGCGCGTGTGTCTGCCTGTGCGTGTCTGTCTCTTTGTCCACACCCCCCGTATCTCTCAGCAGCATGTGGCCCTGGTCAATGCAGTAGAGCTGGGCCCTTTATAATGTAGAGCTTTCCAAAACCCCTAACCACTCACAGCCCCTCTGATGGGGTGGGTGGGTGGGCGTGTGCCGGCTCGGTCCTGCGTGATGGCAGCCGGCAGGATAATGATGCCCTCCCTGCAGGAAGCTTTACTGGACGGATGGAGACAACATCAGTGTGGCCAACACAGACGGCGGCAACCGCAGCCTCCTCTTCACCAGCCAGAAGGGGCCTGTGGGTGAGTCGCCCGCTTCTCTCTGCTGGAGAGGCTCTCTAATCATCAGCTGCTCTCTTTACATCCGACCTTTTCACTTCACGACCTGCCCTGTTGTGGCTCCATTTTCTCTCCTCCTCTCTCCCCCACTCTCTTCCTCCCTCTCTCTCTTTATCCCTCTCTTCATTTGTCCCTCTCACTCTGTCCCCCCTCCCCGCCAGGTCTGTCTATCGACTTTGACGCCGAGCAGCTGTACTGGATCAGCTCTGGGAACGGCACCATCAACCGCTGTAAGCTGGATGGCAGTGGGCTGGAGGTCCTAGAGGGGGTGAAAGGCAAGCTGACCAAGGCCACTGCTCTGGCGATCATGGGTGAGTAGCAGCTCGGTGATGCCGCCATCCGCTCCCTCTGTGGCGTGAGTCGGCCGAACTCGCCGTGTGAGCTGAAGGGCTCTGGCTGACTGCGCCCCCCGCAGGTGACAAGCTGTGGTGGGCCGACCAGGGCACAGATCGCATCGGTACCTGCGACAAGAAGGACGGAGGCAACTGGAAGGTGCTGAGGAACACGACGTCTCCCATGATGCACATGAAGATCTACAATGAGACCGTCCAGAGGGGTAAGTGGTGGGCCGCCTTGGCCAGCGGGGGCCCCCCCAGGACCCCCCCAGCGCATCGTGTTCTGACGGCTACGCCTCTGTCCTTGTCAGGCACCAATCTGTGCAGCAACAACAACGGGGACTGCTCGCAGCTGTGCCTCCCCACCTCGCCGACCAGGCGGGCCTGCATGTGCACAGCCGGGTACAGCCTGCGCAGTGGCCAGCAGTCCTGTGAAGGTGCCCCCCCCCACACTTCTCCCTTCACTGTCCGGGAAAATGGCTAATTTCTGCATGAAATGCCGTCCGAATGCATCCGTCTGATTCCCCATGGGGGGTAACAGGCCTGCTCTCCTCTTCCACTTCCTGCAGGCGTTGGGTCCTTCCTCCTGTACTCTGTCCACGAGGGCATCCGGGGCATCCCCCTAGAGCCCTCGGACAAGTCGGACGCACTGGTGCCCGTATCGGGGACGTCCCTCGCCGTGGGAATCGACTTCCACGCCGGTGGGTCATGCCGACGGCTTCCTCGTGCCTCCATTTTGGGTTTCTTTGCCATCTGAACCAGCGGTGATGTGTCATCTTCCCCCCCCCTAGACAACGACACCATTTACTGGGTGGACATGGGCCTAAGCACCATCAGCCGTGCTAAGCGGGACCAGACGTGGCGCGAGGATGTGGTGACCAATGGCATCGGGCGTGTGGAGGGCATTGCTGTTGACTGGATTGCAGGTGGGGTCTACCAGAAACCAGACAAACCTGTACACACAGACACGCACCACGCAAGTTTGTCATTTCTATGGGAAAACCCTAATCCCAACAATGGCAACCTTAACCCCTACCCAGCCCTAACACACACACACACACACACACAACGATGACCTCTGTCTGTGAGTTTGGTCCTGTGCAGTGATGCTCTGATACAGGTCACGTCATTCCAGGGGTGACGTCAGGCCCTGGTTTGCACTCTTACCACCAGGCCTTTAGTGGACGTCTACATTTTTAAGGACAGAGTTATTATTCACGGAGTGAAAGCAGATCAAGACGGGGGGACCTCAGAATGAAAGCATTTGAGTGAATCTGTGTCTGTCGGAACCTGCACAGGAAACATCTACTGGACCGACCAGGGCTTCGATGTGATCGAGGTGGCAAGACTGAACGGCTCCTTCCGCTACGTGGTCATCTCCCAGGGTCTGGACAAGCCGCGCGCCATCACCGTGCACCCGGAGAAAGGGTAAGCGTGCCGGGTGCGGGCGCAGTCATGGTCACAGTCGAGATGGTGGTCATGATTGTGGTCCTGGAAGTTCGCTGTGAGTAAGTCCCCCCCCTCTCACAGGTACCTGTTTTGGACCGAGTGGGGGCAGTACCCACGGATCGAGCGCTCCCGTCTCGACGGAACCCAGCGGGCAGTGCTGGTGAACGTCAGCATCAGCTGGCCCAATGGGATCTCCATCGACTATCAGGTATGGAGCCAAACATGTCTCCACTTTCTGATCACTTCCTATGATCCTCTGCGTCACAGACTGCATTTCAAGCTGGACTTCAGGACCCTCTCTTGTCCCTCCTGAGTCCTCATGGTCCCTCCTAGACCTTGAACCAACATTTCTGTTCACTTTTATTCAGCAGGCTCTTTTCGTCCAAAATGGCACATTTTAAGTGTGACCTTCTTGCTGTAGCTCAGTTTCCTTCAGATGCAAATGGGGGGTGTGGGGTCTGCTTTGACGGTGCCGGACTTGTGTTTTGTAGGAGGGCATGTTGTACTGGTGCGACGCCAGAACCGACAAGATCGAGCGCATTGACCTGGAGACTGGGGAGAACCGGCAGGTGGTACTGTCCAACAACAACATGGACATGTTCTCCGTCTCTGTCTTCGAGAACTACATCTACTGGAGCGACAGGTGATTGAGCCTCCCATCTCTATCCCGCTATCCTGCCCCTGGTTATGGTCTCTATAACCCACAGCTGTGGTCCTGCCCACCTTGATTTTGTCTGTACCCTGGAGAAATCCGGTCTAATCCCAAGATAAAGAACTCCTTGGATTCCTCAGGAGGCCCTCAAGAGACCTTGATCTCTTGTACACTCTCTCATAGCTCAAAAAGTAGCGCACTAGCAATGCAAAGGTCAAAGGTTCGAATCCCAAGGAACATGCATACTGTAAGTGGATGAAATTAAATGGATAAATTGATGCAGCTTTGCCCCCCCCCGGGCTTGTCTTGGGACAGGACTCACGCAAACGGCTCCATAAAGAGGGGCAGCAAGGACAACTCCACTGACGCCGTACCCCTGAGGACTGGAATCGGGGTTCAGCTGAAGGACATTAAGGTCTTCAACAGGGACCGACAGCAGGGTAGGCAGCTCCCAGAGGCCCGTCCTCCCCGGGGGCCCAAAACTTCACTTTTAATTACAGCTTTTTTGTAATTCTAAAGACATTTTTCAGGTTCTGAGGCGGCATGTTAAATCCGTGTGTGAAATGTCACAGACGCCCGACGCTCCCATCCTGTTTGACTTCCCTGTCCACAGAGGACGAGCGCGATGTTGGGGGCGGCTTCAGCCGCGGATGTTTGCCAAGGTCCCGGCGAAACGTTATTAACGGGCATCAATCTTGCCTCCAGGGACGAACGTCTGCAAGGACAACAATGGCGGCTGCCAGCAGTTGTGCCTGTACCGCGGCAATGGGGAGCACACGTGCGCATGCGCCCACGGTATGCTGGCAGAGGACGGGCGCGGTTGCCGTGACTACGAGGGCTACCTGCTCTACTCGGAGCGCACCATCCTGAAGAGCGTGCACCTGTCGGACGAGAGTAACCTCAACGCGCCCATCAAGCCCTTTGAGGACCCTGAGCACATGAAGAACGTCATCGCGCTCACCTTCGACTACCGGGGCGGCGGCGGGAAGGGCGCCAACCGCATCTTCTTCAGCGACATTCACTTCGGCAACATCCAGCAGATCAGCGACGACGGATCCGACCGTAGGACCGTGGTGGAGAGTAAGTACCCCCCCTCGCCCCCAGGTCACCGAGGTACAGACCACCTGACACACCACAATGCAAAGTAGACGTACGGTTTATTGTGTTACAACGTTATTCTTGTTACACCAGCATCCTATTCCGTTCCATTTTCTGTCTTTTTGGGCATTCTGTGCCATTTTCTAGCATTTTCTCTTGAGCTCATGGAACATCCAGGCTGCCGAAAACTGTCCTGTGTGAATGGAACACGCATGCACGCATACACACATGCACACGCATACACACTTGCACACGCATACACACTTGCACACGCATACACACACAGTAAGAGCTGTTTTCATAACCAAAGTCATAACCCAGCACAAAGGGGTGTCTCCTGCTCCTGATGGAGACATTCCTCTAACAGCCCCCCCCTCCGGGTGTCTGGGTCGGCCATTTTGTTCCCTTTGTCTTGTGAACCGATGCACCGGAGAAGAGCATCTCTGAATGCCCCTGACCACGACTGCATTCCTCCTCGGCCGCCCCCTCCTTCCTCCCCGGTCCCCCCCTCCCACGGTGCTGAGCCTCATTCAGGCACCCCCGACCCCTTCCGTGAGCCGACATCTGGGCCGTACAGAGCAGCGCAGTGCTGATCACCCTCAGCTGGGCTTCTTTGAACCCAGAACTGTTCCCCTTATCTGCTTCGCCCGGGAAACCAAAACGGCGCTTTTGATCGGGACAGTCTAGATAAAAGCTGGAATTCTTTTTACACTGAACAAATAAAGGCAAGATAAATACTGCAAGAAATGAGTCTAACACATACGGAAAGGTTTCGGGTTTCACTGGTTAGTGTGAGTGTTTCGCCGATGGGCAGGTTTGTTCAGGGTTTAGTTTGTCCTCTGTGTTCGGTCTGTGTATCCACGGCTACTTCAGGGGGACGTTTTCCGGAAGCTTCTCTGCCTGACCCCCCCTTAGTCTGGGGAGGAGGGGAAAGCTCTACTGGGTCATTGCGTTTCCCCGTGTCAGCGGAGCGGCCTGGACAGCAGCATCCCCGGGAAGGACCCCCCCTGCAAGAGGCCCCCCGGCCCACACGCAGCAGGTCGCTGCGGAACTTGTGCGACATGAAGACGTAGAGGATGGGGTTGGCTACGGTGGAGGAGATGGCGAGCAGGCGGGCCACCATGGCCAGGGGGCCGCTGCGGGGCACGTGGGGCAGACCCCGGGCCAGCAGGCTGAACATCAGCACGTAGGAGGGCAGCCAGCACAGCGTGAACGCCAGCACCAGCAGCCCCGAGGTCCGCGTCACCTGGTTCTGGTAGCGCTCCAGCTGGGGTGCCAGGCCCGTGCGCTTCCTCGCCCTCAGGAACCAGTAAATCCGAGAGTACATGAGGATGATGACGGTCAGGGGCATGGCGAAGGCCATCAGGAAGAAGGCGATGCTGTAGACCAGCTGGCTGATGTCGGACAGGAACGCGAAGCAGTACAGCTGGCTGGATGGATCCATGGCGCGGAAGGCAAACTGCGGGGCGGCTAGGCCTACGGCGGGGAGCCAGAGGGCAGCGGCCAGCAGCCGGAGGTAGCGGTGGGCGCGGGCACGCAGTGCCGACGTGGGGCGCACTACCGTCAGGTAGCGGGAGACAGCCAGTGCGGCCAGGGTGAAGGCGCTGGCACAGGAGCAGGCTGTGCCCAGGAAGCTGACTGCCTTGCAGAGGAAGGAGCCAAAGGGCCAGCAGCCCAGCGCCGCTGCCGCCGTGTGAAATGGCAGGCAAACCAGCAGGAGCAGGTCGGCGCCGCTAAGGGCCAGGAGCAGCGTGTCCGTGCCGTGGACCCCCCCCCCCCGCCGGCGACGGCCCATCAGGATCAGCACCACCAGCGAGTGGCCCAGAAGCCCCGTGATGGCGATCGAGGCCTCCAGCACCGGCAGGAGCACCCTCTCCACAGCGGAGCCCTCCAGCCATGTGCCGTTAGCCTGCAGGTTCTCCGCGTTCTCCATGGGAAACCCGCCACTCGGGGGCAGATCGGTCATGGCTTAAGACGGCGCAGACGAGCGGTACCGGCGATACCAATGGCTATGCTGACCCCAACTTCGTTTGGAGGGAGGCGTCCGACTTGGGTGTGGGGTCCTTTCTGCCTCGTGGAGATAAAAAGCTCATCGTTTTTCGAGTTGGTCTCCTCGGTCTATGACCCTTCAGTCAGCGACTCTCTCTGCCTCTGCCTGTTAATTTCTGAAGGGGGAGGAGGGGGGGGGGCGCCGGGTTACACGAGGCCATTCTCATTTGTGAGATAATGGCAAAATGTAAATCTGTCCCCAGGGTCTGTAGGGAGGGGTGCATGTTCTCACCAGTCTCACAACGCCGAAATAAACGTCCCCATCAGAGCTGGGTTAGTTTCTTCCAGTCCTGCTCGCCGCAGAAGCCTTTTCACCGTCTCTGCGTGTCTGTGGCCGACGGCTGCAGCAGACGAGCTGCGTAGGCTTGGCGCTCCTCGTTAGCGCTCGTCGTTAGCGACCTACTCAGAGTAAAGTGTGCGATAGCGACACACAAGGACGCTCCCGAAGATCACCCGCCGCAGCCACAACTGGGGGAGGCATTCGTACCTGGCTGGCGTGAGGACGGTGGGTGGGGGGAGGGTGTCCGGCCGCCGGTGGTCTCGGCACCTGTCGAATCTCTGGATCTGAGCTAGGCGGGTCGCTGATCCCAGGCGGAGCGCTGTTTCCGTCAGCCCGACTCCTCTCAAATAAAGCCTCTGTTTGTTCCCGTGTCTTCCTCTCCAGTCTTACTTATTAACCACTATTTGATTTCATTTGTTTTGTCCGTTTGTTCTTTCACTAGCCCCCGTCGTGACGTCAGCTTGACTTCTCATGCTAACCAAGCCAGCACAGCTTTTTAAATCAGTCGGTCCTGATTTTTAAAAAAGAAATAATTGATTGGATTAAATAAAGATTTGGACCAGTTTTACCAACCCACCACACAACCCTGCGTACCATGCTGCCGCCACCAGTTCTTCCTGTCCCGGGTGTTCTCTCTGAAGTTCTGAGAGAAGGTAATTACTGAACTTTTACCCACGAACCTGCCTGGAGTACCTGCCCCTTTTATCACGGAGATTGCGGCTATAAAATTACTCGACTGCAATGAAAACCATAGAGAGAGAGTGGAAGCCTTTCAAGAGGTCATAAATTGAACTGTATACATCTGTTGCTAGATTGGTGGTCTAACAACATGATATGATATATGGGAGCGTGGTGAGGGCTGGTGGGGGGCATTTGGAACATGTTTTCAAATCATGCAGTTTGCTCTGTACTGAGCCTGTTCTGTTACAAATGGCTGCTCGCCCTTGCTGTGATTTATTGAGGCTATTGGCATAGAATTCTCTAGAGGTCCTGGCCTCAGGTGGAGGATGGGTGAAAGTCGCATGTCCTCACCCTGTAACTCGGTTACTTTTTTCCCTCTTTTTCCATCTCTTCTTGTGGGCAAGCTCTTGATGTCTGAACATGGCTCTGCCACCCCCGAGGTGCTGAATCATCCCAGAGATATGACTCACGGCAGTGAATATGCCCGCTCCGTACACAGTGCCCGCCGTCCTGCTCGTGCCTTCGCTTCGCCACCTGCATCGGATCTGGCCGCGTTTAACATTTAGCGCGAGTCGCCGCGCCGACTGCGGATGATTGAAATCCCAGGCAATTCTGAAAAGCGCTTTAGGGCCGGACTCCCACTTCTCAATCCTTCTGGGGTCAGGCGGTTTAATTGAGAATTCGAAAATCCTTTTATTCTGAGGGAAAATAATCAGAATCCCCTATCCTGCCAGACATTCCTGATCTCTCGTTTTGGTTGCCGTCTTTTCTTTCAGTCCCCGTGTGTAAAGGTGCAGAAGCTTACTGGATTTCAAATTCTCTGCCACTGACTGGCGTTACTGCTGATTGATAACCTCTCTGAGTTCGTTAGCGATGTTGGTTAATTTAGACCCGTTAAGTTAGATCCTCCTGTTTCTGTTTCGAACATACCACATTTTACCCTGTACTACGATTGCTTTAAATTAGTGTGAGGCATGAGGTATAGAAATAGCATAGTTAAAGTTAATCTCCCTTGAATTCATGTGCCATTTCATCTGTTTGTGGAAAGCAGACCTGCGTGATGGATGCATTTTCACGCCACACGGGGTGCTTGCAATGTGGAAAATGGCACTTGAAGTGTCACGCTCTCCATTTGCCACCGAAATATCTGCTAATATCCATTTTTTAAAATCCCTTACCGATCTCCAATACTTTTTCTGAGGTTAATTTAGTGGTTCGCAAACGTTAATCGCTTCACAAAGTTGCTCCTTGAAAGGCCTTCTGTGCCAAGAACATAAAATATCCTTAAAAACACAAAATGAAGAAGGGATTATCCTCAGGCTGGGATCTCTGGCTGCGATTGCTGTCCAATCTCTGCAGATGTTTTTTGGCGGCTAAGGTTCCACTAAAGCTATTGTGAAGGACTTAACCGTTTCTCCTGCCGTATAAATGGAGTGACTCTTTGACACTCTGGTTAAGTGTCAGCTTGAATCGGCGAAGAAGTGTAATTAGTGCAAAAGCAGGCGAAACGACTTCACACCTCTGGGGATGATGTCAGGGTCCACCTGCTCGTTCCCCCCGGCTGTGTGTGGCGGCTGCATTTCCAGCCATACGTGGGCCGTTTGGTTCAGCTTGTCCTCCGCTCCATCCCCCCATGACTATGGACAGAAATATTACTGGGCTTGCTATCTTGGGAGCTGAAAATGAGGTACTGTGTTCTGTCTGTGCTTATTTTTTTCCATAATGGTTTGCATTGTTTATCAGCTAAACTTTTTTTTCCAGGCACTGTCCCTCTGCCAGGGTCCTGACTTTTTTTTAAGAAGCTAATCCCACCTCCAATGGGGGATTAGCCCCGTGGCTGGGCACTTTCAGTGACCCCTGGGTGGGTCTGTTATGTTTATGATGTGAGGGGGAGGAGATCAACAAAAAGATCGTCCTGGTCTCTGGTTTCCCTCAACAGATGTGGGTTCTGTGGAAGGCCTGGCCTACGACAGAGCATGGGACACGCTCTACTGGACCAGCTATACCACATCCACCATCACACGGCACACTGTGGACCAGAGCCGCCGGGGTGCCTTCGACCGTCACACTGTTGTCACCATGTCCGGAGATGACCACCCCCGTGCTTTCGTGCTGGACGACTGCCAGGGGTGAGCACAACCCAACTGAACCTTTCACTGTGCCACAGAATGAATTTGGTCGAAATTTGTCCAGTCTGACTGAAACTGGCTTGTTGACGTGCTGCTGCCCCCTACAGGCTGATGTTCTGGACCAACTGGAACGAGCAGTCACCGAGCATCATGCGAGCCACACTGTCGGGTGGTAATGTTCTGGCCATCATCAGCAGCCACATCCGCACCCCCAACGGTCTGGCCATCGACCACCGTGCGGAGAAAATCTACTTCTCCGACGCCACCCTTGACAAGATCGAGCGCTGCGAGTATGACGGGAGCAGACGCTATGTGAGTCTCTGCCCCCCCCCCCCGCGGGCGAGCCCGCACCCCCCCCCAGCGGCACGAGCGCGCAAAAGAGACT
>JABFDZ020000090.1:1329231-1341827 GCA_019775955.2 Pollimyrus isidori | reverse complement strand
AGGGGTTTGGGTTTTCACTGTATGGATTGGGGCTATGTCCCCACAATGATGCCCCTCCATTCCAGCCCAACCCCCTCAACTAGTTAACAATCCGATCTCATTCCTGTGTCATTAAAATACCCTTGTGCCCCCTGCAGGTGGTGCTAAAGAACGAACCAGTTCACCCATTTGGCCTGGCCGTCTATGGCGACTACATTTTCTGGACAGACTGGGTGCGGAGGGCTGTCCTCCGTGCTGACAAGTATGTGGGTGGAGACATGAAAGTCCTGCGTGCAGACATCCCCCAGCAGCCAATGGGCATCATTGCCGTGGCCAATGACACCAATAGCTGTGAGTTCCTCCCCCTAGGAGTTTATAAGTGACTCCTTATTGGCCGACGGGTTGCATGGTGTTTGATTTGGGGCGGAGCCAGTCACCACTGCAGACAAACACTTCGAAGCCGGTGTTGCTCTCCTTGGAAAGCTTTCCGAAAGATTTATAGCAGCTTGATTCCCCCCCCCCCAGCAGTTCTTGAGCGGATGTGGCAGATTTGTGTGCTAACAGAGGCCAAATTGCCTTTTTGTCACGGCCCCTCCCATTGTGTTCTCTGTCCTGAGGGGAGAGATTCAGTAATTAGGTGACAGACGCAGTCTGGCTGCTCCCCGGAGCTGGAATGAGCTGCTCACACCTGGGGGGCCCGAGACAATCTTCACATCCACCCACTTCTCCCATTCTGGGTAGCACCCCCCCTCCCCACATAGGCACACACCAGATGTCTTCCTTTCATAATCTCTTTGTCTTTTGACTTTCACAAAGTGAGTCTCCAGTGCTCATTGACGGCAGATAAAATACAAGAATTTGCCACAAGAGAATTCAGCCGTTGCTTGTTGGGGGGACATTAGTCTCAAAGTGTGGCTTGGCTGGGCTTGGAAAATGCCCTCTTGGATCCAAGTCAGGCTCATTTTGGCAGACTGTGCTAAGGGCTGCCTTGGCATCACGAGGGGAGGGGGGTGGTACTTGTCCGGAATGGAGCCACTCATCGGTCACTGGAAAGGGCATCCATCCAGAAAGCTGAACCTGCTTTTGCAGTTTGAGTTTGAGAAGCACGTTATACCCGACGCGATCCACAAGTCGCTGACGTCTTTTCTGGATCCGGCGCAGGCGAGCTTTAGCCTGAAATGTCAAACCTCAGCGTGAAGGGCTCGTACGCGCAAGGCTTCCCAGCTGCCTGCACCTTAATCCGCTCTAAACCGGCCTTCCTGGGGCGTGGCACCTTTCTAAGTGGCTGCCCATAGTCTTCCACGGGGTCTGATTCAAAGCGGGGGCACGCCTTTCAGGGTCTGCTATTAATTATTCCGTGCTCTCTCACCCCCGCCCGTGCAGGCGAGTTTTCCCCATGCCGCCTGAACAATGGCGGCTGCCAGGACCTGTGCTTGCTGACCTCCGAAGGCCGGGTGAACTGCAGTTGCCGCGGCGACCGCAGACTCATGGAAGACAACACCTGCACAGGTGAGGGGGTGGGGCCGAAGGCGAGCCAATCAGCAGGTCCCAGGCGTCAGGTGTTTTTTAGATGCAAAGATATACGGTAAGACACTGTGCGCCCCCAACAGCTCTCAACACCACCTGCAACAGCATCGACGAGTTTGAATGCGGCAACGGCGACTGCATCAACTACAGCCTGACTTGCGACGGCATGGTGCACTGCAAGGACAAATCTGACGAGAAGCAGTCCTACTGCGGTAAGGGGGGGGGTCTCCCTGTGGGCTTGTGCCAGGACGTTGATCCCCGGGGGCCAACAGTGTTCGGCACTTTTTTTTTTTTTTTTTGGACAGAGCTGTGTTTGAGTTCATTTCCATTTGGGGTCTGTATCTGATGGCTGTAAGCTTTTCTGCTCTGTGAACTCTGTTCTTAAGCAAAGAGCAGTTCCAGATGTGGAGGCCTTAATCCCCCACCTCTTCCCTCTCCCACAGCCCACCGCACGTGTAAGAAGGGTTATTGGCGCTGCCTCAATGGACGTTGCATAGGTCATGGATTCTGGTGCAATGGGGTTGACGACTGCGGGGACAACTCAGATGAGGTGCCCTGTAACGGTGAGGGTGTCTGACGGGGCCACAGCGCCTCACTACGTCGGTACCGTTTGGTTCAGTAAAACGCCCATGGCAGCTCGCCCATCACACTCCTCCTCTCTGGCAGCGACCCTGTGCCGTACGGCGGACGAGTTCCAGTGCCGGGATGGAGGCTGCATCACCAACTCCAGCCGCTGTAACCAGGTAGTGGACTGCGAGGATGCCAGCGACGAGATGAACTGCTGTAAGTCCTCCTGGCCACAAGAGGCAGGAGATGAGTCTGCCCTGTTCTCTTTTGGCTTAATGAATGTCATAGCTTCATTTCAGCCTGTTTTCTCTGTTAAAGTATGGAAAGACTCCAAATACCCCAAATTCTCCCAAACATTTTGCCACAATGTACAATTCTCACATTTACTGACTTTCCAGTTCAGATTACATTTTTACTCATTTCCACTCACATGTATTCCTTTTCAGAAATAACGTAGTTGAGCACATTTGGTCAGCAACATCTGGGTTACAGTTGAATATTCTTTATCTGTGTTTCCCCCGCATCCATTCGGATCCTGAGTTTCTGACAAGTGTCATGTCATCGCTGTGTAACGAACCTGCTTATCCACACATTTCACAGCTCCCCAGTTAAATATATACGTTCACTGGTGGTGCTCAGTTCACGCTGAAACCACAGAAGGTCCAGGCTGATTCCGCCTGCTGTTTGCACCCCCAGCTGCCACAGACTGCTTAGGTTACTTCCGTCTTGGGGTGAAGGGACTGACGTTCCAGAAGTGTGAGATGACCACCTTGTGCTATGCTGCCTCCTGGGTGTGCGATGGTTCCAATGACTGTGGCGATTACTCAGACGAGAGGAACTGCCCGGGTAAGCAAGGCCGCAGGCCTGTCCCACTCCGGCCGCAACCCTACCCAGAATACCCTCTGTCTGTGCAGGAAGTGAGTCCTGATTTACATGAAATTAACATATGAAGTGCAATAATTATTGAAGATGTGGCAGGATTTTAATGCCGGTTTCTCGGCACCTACTTGTTTCATTCAAAAGTTCATGACATTTCCTGGACCGGGGCTTTGATCTGTGCAGCTGATCAGGGTGTCAGCGCGGAGAACATTCTGGAAGTGCGGCTGTCCCCCTCATTACCTGACTGTGTTGCCTCCCCCGACAGACAAGCGGAAGAGCAAGTGCCCGGTGAACTTCTTTGCCTGTCCCAGCGGCCGCTGCATCCCCATGAGCTGGACCTGCGACAAGGAGTATGACTGCGAGAACGGTGCTGATGAGGCGCAGTGCGGTGAGGCTTATGGCCACGCCCCCTCACTTCCTCTCTCTCTGCTCCTCCCAACCACTCCTCTCTGTGTTCCTCATAACTGCCTTTTGTCTGGGTGGCCCTGACTGCTTCCCCAGACTGCCCCTCTGTGCACCTCCTGACTGTTCCCCCTATGTGCTCCTACTCACTGCCTCTCTCAGCTGCCCCTGGATGCTCCTCCTGACTGTTACTCTCTCCCTCTTTCTAGACAAGTTCTGCTCCCCATCACAGTTTGAATGCGCCAACCACCGGTGCATCTCCTACACCTGGCTGTGTGACGGTACCGACGACTGTGGGGATGGCACGGACGAGGACAGACGTGGTTGCAGTAAGTGTCACCGCCTCGGCCATGGCTACAGGGGCACAATCCTGGGCTACAGTGGAACGTGGGGCTCTGGGAGCTGGAGTTGGTTACCAGGAAAATAGAGGTCTATCGCAACCTTGCCTTCATCTGTCTACAGAAAACAAGACGTGCAGCCCTGAGGCCTTCCAGTGCCCCGACTCGCACGTGTGTGTCCCACAGCGCTGGAAGTGTGACGGGGACAAGGACTGTCCCGACGGCTCTGACGAGAGTGTCAAGGCCGGGTGTGGTAAGCCGGGCAGGGCTTCCGAGTCCAGTTTCTGTGCTGCTGTTTGTTGTTACAGAACATGATTCAGTATTGCTGCTCTGGAACAGAACGTTCAGCAGTATCTGAACAGTCAGGGGAATGTCTCTTAACGACCAAATCTGCTGCCGGAAAGTGATGATGTGAGTAATTGAATCCCCACCTCCCCCCAGTACTCAACAACACCTGTGTCGAGGGGGAGTTTCTTTGTCAGAACCGGCAGTGCATCCCTAAACACTTTGTCTGTGACTATGACAACGACTGCGGTGACGGCAGCGATGAATCCCCGGAATGTGGTGAGCAGGACGGGCTGAGACGGAGCGGGCAGGGCGGGGGCCCGGCTAGTCGGCTGACCGAGAACTCTGCCCCTTACAGTGTATCCCACCTGCGGGCCGAACGAGTTCCGCTGTGCAAACGGCCGCTGCCTCAAAGAGGCCAGCTGGGAGTGCGATGGTGAATTCGACTGCCATGACCGGTCCGACGAGGCACCCAGCAACTCCCGCTGCAGCAGCCCAGGTCAGCGCCCCCTGCTGGCATCTGGGGTCCCATGCGGGGGTCCTACTACTGTGCTTCTTGAAAATATTTATTACCCACAATTAGCCTTTAGCTCGGCTCTGGCCTGTGTCGCTGTGGGATTTCCTTCCGGTTCATTGCCCCCCCATCCAAAAACACACTATGGAAGGTGCAGAGGAGTTGCCAAATTATCCATGTCCATAACCCGTCCTAAATATTGAGCTGGATTATTTAAATTTAACAATAAGCCGACACATGTCACTTCCTGTAGGTACAGTAAAACTGGAGAGTGGTGGACAGTTACTTTTGGTACACTGACAGATGTGCCTGGATGCTGAAGTCTGCTCACGTTGAAGACAACCTTGTCTTGCTCTCTGCAGAGCTGGTAATAGATGACTAACAGGAGGATGTTGAACTATTAATATCATTGTTATAGCAATGTAGATGGCCAGAATCTGCATTTCAGCAGCCAGACCAGTGTTAGTGGAAAGACGTTCAAGATGGCGGCCTGTGGTATTTAACTGACGAAGTTCAGGGGTGTAACAGAGAGCAGGGTGGAGAAAAGAATCCTTTCTGGTTTGTGGAGGAGAAGAACCTAAAAGGGCATCTGCTAGTGTGTTATAATGCTCAGCAAGGGCATCAAGTGGGCCTGGGACGTGATCTATGAAACTAGATAAACCTGTCAAATTTAATATTACGAAAAGTAATGGTCTATAACTTTGGTCAATGTAAAATGTGCCTCAAATCAAACAACCTTATTACCAGAAATGAGAAATTCAATAGCAGAGAAATTATAAGCCACGATGTTGTGACCACAAGCTAAATCTGAGATATGTGACAGAATTCACAGACTGAGACCGAAGCATTCCAGAGTAGAAATAAAATCATTAGCAAAAGTATTATTGGAATTATCAGAATGAATATTAAAATCTCGAAGTGAAATTGTAGACAGTGGATTGATGAGTCAGTGGAGACGAGAAATCAGCAATGAAAGCAGCTGATGTTTTTAAGCGGCCTGTTCACAATCACAGCTACGAGAGATTTATTAATGTAAACAAACTAGGGTGGAATTGTTTGGTTTAACTGTGGAAAGCCCTTAGGCTGCTGCCATGTCACTGCGAGACACAGAAAGTCAATCTTTTGGTCTTCGTTGAATTTGTATAGTAAGGCACTGAATGCTGAATAAAGCCAATTTTAGAGAAGTAGCAGAAGCTTTGCATCTAACTTGGACAGGGCTGCCAGCCACCTGCTTAGCAAATCTGTGTGGTTTCCTTGGGGGTCAGGAATCGGTGAATCAATAGGAAGAAATGAATCCATTCTTGCTATAGGAAAAGTTCCATCGTGATCCACTGTGAATGTACCTTGGCCACCCAAGACTGTAATGACGGACAAGCAGAGCAGGCGGGGCTGAAATGCACGTGAAGGCACTGGATTGCAGTATACCTAAGCCAACCATCAGTGTGAGAATCCGCTTCCTGGCCTTCAGGAACGTGGGCCTGGTAGATCTAATAATACCAGTGGATAATTCTGAAACAAGAATCATCAAACTATGGTGCACAATCCAAAATTAAAAAATGCAAACTTAAAAATGGATATAAAAACCACTATATTAAACTACTATATTAAGTTAAAATTCCGCAGTGAGCAGTGGCAGCCAAATTTACCGGTGTTCACTCTAAATTAGTTCACTTTCTTTAAGATTGAGGAATGCTTTCTAAAAGACAGCTGGTAGTGATTTTGTTTAGAGAAATCAGAAGTGTGCTAGTTTGAGTCTCATAGCTGGAATTTGCAAAACTGGGATCCATGTTTGCATAGCCTTTGGAAATAGTGTTGGATGCAGCAGAGAGAGCTGCCCCAACTGACGCTCTCTCCCTGCGGCGTGTCTCCCGGAGCAGAGAAGAAGTGCAACGACACGGCATATATGTGCAAGAACGGCAACTGCGTCAACGAGACCCTGCTGTGCAACTATAACGACGACTGCGGAGATGGATCCGACGAGCTCAACTGCTTCATAAACGAGTGTCTGAACAGCAAACTCAGTGGCTGCTCCCAGATGTGTGAGGACCTCAAGATCGGGTACAAGGTAAGGCCCTCCCTCCCCACTCCGCTCAGCGGGCCCCCGGGGGCGGCCGGGCTCTGACTGAAGCGGAGGTGTTTTCGGATGACTAGCTGCATGCAGTGAGGACGCAGGGAGCGTGGTAGTATTTTAGGGATGAGTGACCTGGGCCAGAGATATTTTAGTCTAACTTCCGTCTAAGCATGGATAGAGTGTATGCAGTCTGTCGTTTTAAGGGTGCGGCTGACGTGCTGTTTGTGCTGTGCTCAAAGATTTGATTTGCAGTAAAACATTTAATTCTTTTAAGTAGCTCATCTCTGTGGCAATCACTACATCACCTATGCTGAAGGGTGGAGTCAGGATTCCTGACTGTAATGGAAAAGGTGCCTGAATTAATTAACTGAATTAAATGTCAAGCTGGACTAAATTAAATATAAATCATTTCATTAAGCAGAATAATCTCCTTCAAGGAGCTTAATTTTTCATCCAAACGGGTGGCAACAGAAGGACTGCTGGTGTAACGGGTTACTCTCTTGCTCTCCCTGCAGTGTAGATGCCATCCTGGGTTCAAGCTAAAGAAGGACGGCAAGACCTGCATGGACATCGACGAGTGCCGTTCCTCCTACCCTTGCTCCCAGCGCTGCATCAACACCTACGGCAGCTTCCACTGCCAGTGTGTGGAGGGCTTTGAGCGCCGGACCAATGACCCCACAGCCTGCAAGTCTACCTCAGGTAAGGACGGCCCCCACCAGCAGGAGGTGCCACCCACCAAAAGTGCTTTTAAAGTTCAGTTTCCATATCTGGAACTGCCAGGGGGCTGCCTAGAAGGTTTCATCTATGATTATGTCTTTGCCGCAATGCCTGCAGTGGCGCTCTACCATAACGCATCCAGGTGGGGGCGCTCTCTAGTACACTCAGCAGAGCGCGTCTCCTATAAAGTGAAGCTCTCCTCGACACCTCGATGAGTCTCTGGTGACTCAAGAGCTGTCCTTGGTATCTGTCTGTTCGTTGCGACCATCTGGTTCACCACGCTTGGCTCTGTTCTCCTTCTCCTTCTGTCAGCGGAAGAACCCTTCCTGATATTTGCCAACCGCTACTACCTGCGTAAGCTGAACCTGGACGGCTCCAACTACACCCTCCTGAAGCAGGTGAGGCCCAATGAATGTTAATTAGTGAAAACCTGGCATGAGCCATTGAACTGCGATAAGCACTTACTTCCTCATTCTTTAGTGCTGCATTTAGCTCTTTATGGCCTTTGAAGTTGCAGTTTCAGTGATGGACTTGATCATTGTGCGTTTCTGTGGGGGTGCAGGGCCTGAACAATGCAGTGGCCTTGGACTTTGACTACAGAGAACAGATGATCTACTGGACGGATGTGACGACGCAGGGTAGCATGATCCGGCGCATGCACATCAATGGCAGCAACGTGCAGGTCAGTGAGGGCCACCTCGTCCTGCCTCTGGCCACGCCCCTGCCGCACACTCACTTTCTGATTGGCTCTCTGGCCAGGTGCTGCACCGGACCTCCCTTAGCAACCCGGATGGCTTGGCTGTCGACTGGGTGGGTGGGAATCTTTACTGGTGCGACAAGGGCAGAGACACCATCGAAGTGTCCAGGCTGGATGGGGCCTTTCGGACGGTGCTGGTCAGCACGGGCCTGCGGGAGCCACGTGCAGTGGCGGTGGACGTGCGTAATGGGTGAGGCTCCGCCCCTTCAAACCTGACTTCCTCTTTCCAATTGATCGATGTGATTTATATACCCTTATAAAAGATTATATAAGCTCACTTCCTTTTGTTTTGGATGATAACTGCAATATCAACCATATTATCTTATTAACCAGCCCAAACTCCTATATTCCCCAGGTACCTGTACTGGTCAGACTGGGGCGATCATCCCCACATTGGGAGGATCGGTATGGACGGCACCAACCGCAGCGTCATCGTTCAGCAGAAGATCACCTGGCCCAACGGCCTGACGCTGGACTTCATCAACGACCGCATCTATTGGGCCGACGCGCGGGAAGATTACATCGAGTTCGCCAGCCTGGATGGAACCAGCCGTCACACAGGTCAGGCATCTTGGCGACCAGCTGGGTTGGGACTCTGTGGAAACTGGGCCCAGTGGCGTACAAACCAGTCCACCCAACAAACTCAACTTGACCTACCACCGGTCATGATCTTCCCAGGGCCAGAACTTAGATGTCAAAGTCAAAAGCAGAAACCCGCCTACTATAGGTGAGTCAGTAGATGTGGTTTCTCCTCATGCACCGTCGCCTCCGTAGGGAGCTGCGCCGCATCTCTGTCCTCGTTGAGGACTTTGGTCCCCAGGTGCCGTCGCTGCTCTTCAGGCCGTGATGCGACCCCCCCCTCCGCTTTCTCAGAAACTTTGAAGAGAGCGAGTTAGCAGGCTGCCTCAGGCTCATACATCAGCATAATGAAATGACTAACGAGGGGAGCTGTGGGCGTCCCGAAGCCGCCAGCTTGGCTGACAGGGGCATGGGGTTCGCTCCCAAATTGTCAAGCGCATAGAGATACAGACAGAGGAAAAAATAAATATGTATTTGCAGTCACATTTTCTGTTAGGAGAACGACCGGAATGAAGAAAGATGAGTGTAATATTATAACCAGACCATGGAGGACGGGTGTATTAAAGCACTCAGAGAGGGTTCATTCCTATGGACCTCACCAGGACTCACCCTGCGTTCCCTGGTCCTTTTGTGTCCCCAGTACTGACCCAAGACATTCCCCACATCTTTGCCATGACCCTGTTTGAGGAATATATCTACTGGACCGACTGGGAGACCAAGTCTATCAACAGGGCCCACAAGACCATGGGCACCAATAAGACCATGCTGATCAGCACCCTCCACAGGCCCATGGACATCCACATCTTCCACCCATCCCGGCAGCCTGAGGGTAAGTGCGGGGGGGGTGTCATTGTCTGCCGTGCTGCCAATCCTGGTCCTTTGTTTATAGTCAGTAACTAGCTTTAAGTACCATTGGTGAAATGACAGCTGTATAGCATTTGCATCAGAACAATGCAGCACTAGGGTGGGAGGAAGGAACAGGAACTTTTATTTTGGGGTAGGACTTCTAAGGGGTTTAACGACCCGGGGGGGTCAGCAAACGGGAAGGGCAGTCATGCTGAACGCCCATACCCTCATCCTGCTGCAGTGACTAACCACCCATGCCAGACCAACAACGGCGGCTGTTCCAACCTCTGCCTCCTGTCCCCGGGCGGCGGCTATAAGTGCGCCTGTCCTACCAACTTCTACCTGGCCCACGACGGGCACCACTGCATGTCCAACTGCACAGCCAGCCAGGTAGGGGGCACGGGTCTGCGTCGAACCTGGGGCCAGACTCGTTGGTCAGCCCTGTAGATCTGAACTCATGGATCTCTTGCTGTCCATACAGTTTGTGTGTAAGAACGACAAGTGCATCCCCTTCTGGTGGAAGTGTGACACTGAGGACGACTGTGGGGACCGGTCTGACGAGCCCGCCGACTGCCGTGAGTTTGATCTTTCTTTAACCAACACCAGGCTGCAACATTCACTCAGACTGAATGTCTCATCTGGTGATTATGAATCAGAGTAGAACTTCAAAGGTAGCTTACCAGGTAGAAATAAGGGAACAGTGGCTGCTGACTCCCCCCCCCCCAGTATCCCCTACTGGAGTTGCAGGCGGCACTGGTCCATGACTGCTTGAAGAAAAAGGTCATCTTCAGCCTCTAAACATCTTCAGAATGAATCCCTGTCCTCCCCTGACTCCAGTAACCACTTCAGCTTTGTGTTCTCACCCCAACAGCCGAATTCAAATGCCGACCAGGCCAGTTCCAGTGTGGCACTGGGATCTGCACCAACCCAGCCTACATCTGCGATGGAGATAACGACTGTCAGGACAACTCCGACGAGGCCAACTGCGGTACGACGGCGTCTCCCCCTGTCCAGCTTCTGCCGTGTCCTTCCTCAGCTGCCCCCTCACTGGCAGATTGAGGCCTCACGGGTCCAGGTCATTCTGGCAGAGAATGAAGGCCAGGGAACACACCTTAGCACGATTGGCATTGAAGTACCAGATCTGAAATGGGGATGCGGCCCTTTAAAGGAGATAAATCCTGCCCAATTATGCAGGCAACCCCTCACCGCCAGGATCAGGATGATGATGATGATCATCATCATCTGACTCCTCTCCCTGTTCCATGTCTCCCATCTAGATATCCACGTTTGCCTGCCAAGCCAGTTCAAATGCACCCAGCCCAGCCGCTGCATCCCTGGTATCTTCCGCTGCAACGGACAGGATAACTGCGGCGATGGCGAGGACGAGAAGGACTGCCGTGAGTCTCCGCCACCGTCGGCCTGCCTCGCCCTTTTCATCCTGCTCTGCCGCCGGCCTGCCTCGCCTTTTCATGCTCCTCTGCCGCCGGCCTGCTTCGCCTTTTTATCCTCCTCCACCTGCCGAGCGGAGCTTCCCAGTCCAGCGTAAATCTGGCGAGGAGGCCTTTGTCCCGCTGTGTCCCAGGCCGCCTTTCCCCGGTTACACGCTGGATCTCCAGATGTCGGCACTGCTCCCCACTCTCCTGCCTCCAGTCCCGCTACACGCAGGTGTCTCCTCCCCCGTGACGCCGCCTTCCATCTCTCGCCCCCGCAGCCGAGGTCACCTGCGCCCCCAACCAGTTCCAGTGCTCCATCACCAAGCGCTGCATCCCCCGTGTGTGGGTGTGCGACCGCGACAATGACTGCGTGGACGGCTCCGATGAGCCCGCCAACTGCAGTAAGGCTGCCCCCTGCTGTTCCTCTCCTGCTCTCGCCTATCCTCTCTGTATATAACCTCCTTCTGGTGTCTCCCTCCAGCCCAGATGATCTGCGGCGTGGACGAGTTCCGCTGTAAGGACTCTGGCCGCTGCATCCCAGCGCGCTGGAAGTGCGATGGGGAGGACGACTGTGGGGACTCCTCCGACGAGCCCAAAGAGGAGTGCGGTGAGCAGGGGCACAGGGTCCTGGAGGGCCGGGATCGGGGCGGCATCCATCCCAGCTTCACCGGGTGACTTGGCTGTAATCTGTGGTCACTGGCGGAGCTGAAGCTGCACAGTCGCAGATGGAGTTTAAAGGGGTCATGGAGCATGACGGAGCCTGAGGGCTCAGAGGGTAGAAGGAGCCACATAACCGGCGAAAAACCTAATGCAGGGTGGTGTGCCCCCCCCAGATGAGCGGACCTGCGAGCCGTACCAATTCCGCTGTAAAAACAACCGGTGCGTTCCGGGCCGCTGGCAGTGCGACTATGACAACGACTGTGGGGACAACTCTGATGAGGACAAGTGCGGTAAGGGTCCGTCCCCCCCCTCCCCCGTCACACTGACATCGCCTGGACCTCATGTATGCTCCTCACGCGTCTTACTCTCTCCATCCCTCATCATTTACCTCATGTTGTAACTACGTGACAGATTTCCTGGAACAGCCGGTCTTACAGGTGCTGTACTTCTGTGCCACGCGAGGCTGTTTTTATTCTTTTCTGTTTTCGTGACCATTGGCTCATCTCCACTCATGCTATGTTTTCGCTTTATTTCACACTGCCCTGCTGGCATGAGTCAGAGGTAGGTGTCTTCACTTTCAACAATCCCATCCACCTTGTCTACAATCAGCCCTACCCCTGCCACCAGCAAATCTAACCACCCCTTCCCAGTCCCACCCCCCCACCAAAATAAGATGTGTGTGGTCCCTAGCGACAGTTAATTAGTGGGATGAGTGAAGTTTGGCATAGTGCTGCGTCCTCTCTGGTTTCTGACCACGCCCTTCCTCACCTTTGACCTCCTCTCTGGTTTCTGACCATGCCCTTCCTCATCTCTGTCCTCCTGTCTGGTTTCTGACCATGCCCTTAATCACCTTTGACCTCCTGTCTGGTTTCTGACCACGCCCTTCCTCATCTCTGTCCTCCTGTCTGGTTTCTGACCATGCCCTTAATCACCTTTGACCTCCTGTCTGGTTTCTGACCACGCCCTTCCTCACCTTTGACCTCCTGTCTGGTTTCTGACCACGCCCTTCCTCATCTCTGTCCTCCTGTCTGGTTTCTGACCA
>JABFDZ020000090.1:1268465-1289172 GCA_019775955.2 Pollimyrus isidori | reverse complement strand
ACTCAATGAGACAGTCATCATAGGGTGAGGGACTCAATGAGACAGTTATCATAGGGTGAGGGACTCAATGAGACAGTCATCATAGGGTGAGGGACTCAATGAGACAGTTATCATAGGGTGAGGGACTCAATGAGACAGTGGTCATAGGGTGAGGGACTCAATGAGACAGTCATCATAGGGTGAGGGACTCAATGAGACAGTCGTCATAGGGTGAGGGACTCAATGAGACAGTCGTCATAGGTTGAGGGACTCAATGAGACAATGGGTACAGAAAATATAGCGAATGGTTCATGAAGCATAGCTTTAGCCGTTATTAATCAAGAAGAGTGAGCCACAGCCACCATGCAGCCGGCCATGCACACAGCAGATTACAGTATGCAGAGGGGCACTGAAGGCAACATGTCTACGAACCGTTTACTAAAAGTGAAGGCAAGTGAATAAAAAAAAAGATGATGTGCTTATATGATAAATTGTGAAACATTTTAATATGTAGAATCTAGAACTTTAACCTATGCAATGCATGATGCAATTTAAACTCACTAGGTCATAGAACAAAATGAGATACACATATATGTTCTTTATTCTGTGTCTTACATACATGGTGAATTATGAAAAAAACATGACTGGAAAAAAAACGTAACCAATCTCAATAAGTAAAGATGACACAGCCAAACCTCACCTTTCCAGCAACTCCAGAAGCCAGGTACCCACGGAGCTTTTCGATGTAGGTGTGAGGGGGATTTTTCACCTGAAATCGCTCCTGTGAGACAGAGCCAGAGAATGAAACTTGGTTTCAGGTTTTCAACAGACAGAATTTGCTAACAGAGATGAGCACATGACAGTGAAGGACAAGGACCTGGTCACAGATGAGGTCCCACTTCTTCTCACTGTCGTACTGCCGAAGGAGCCTGGCTTTGTCCGGAGGCAGGTTCATGGAACTCTGGGGAAAAAAAACAATGTGCTCAAAATTAGGGCATAATAGTCACAAATGTACATGATATTCCAAAATACTAAACAAATCTAGGTGGAAAGTACAAGTGTCTAGGTGCAGAGCAGCTTGCATGGGTGACCATGTCAATATGACTATCCTTCGTTTAGATTTTTCCCATACTCCTTGTTTCAATTGACAGGGAGGGGGGACAGGGTGGTTGATCTCCATTTACTCTCTCTTGCCTACATATAGGTACTCTACATGTGAATATCATACTCTTACCATCATCAACTGCATATTGTTATTTATTGCCTGCCGGACCCAGAAGAAAACTTCACTGAAGAACTGGATTTGCTCCTGTCAACCGTGACGGTTGCCACTTGTCTTCCTTGGGGACTTGAATGTCCACCTTGATAAACCCCAGGTTATTGACTTCCTCACCCTGCTAACCTCATTTGGCCTGACCTATTTCTGCACTCCTCTTACTCACAATACTGGACACGAACTGGGCCTCATCCTTACAAAGAACCTGTTTGTTGCCCTTTATACATCTCTGGCCATTTCTTTGTTTAGTTCACCTTGTTCCTCCCTAACTTGCTTTTGGCTTCCTCTCCTCAAACTTCCTTCCATTACAACATTCAATCTTTCTTCCCTACCTGCTTCTCTGTCTCAGTCTCCTTCGCCATCATCTTCTGAGTAATTCTCCTCTCTTGACACTCCATTGTGCTTACCTCATGTCTTGACCCGATCTGTCCACTCTCCTCCATACCAGCACGCTCACAGCCCTATCATCCCTGGCTCTCCAGAATGAAATATGCCCAACAAGCAAACTTCAGGACAGCTAGGAGGAAACTGTGCCAAATTCGACATCCTATAGACCTAGTAGATCAGGTCACACCACTGAATAAAAAACCCTCACTTGATCGTTCATGGAATGAGAATTTTTGGCTTTGTCTCCCTTCTCTCATTCTTGTCCAAAACCCTTGATCGTGCTGTCCTCAGCTAATCCTTTCAACGTTTCATGAAAAACAGTCACATTTCTCATGTCTTTTCCTACCACTATTACGCAAATGACATCCATGTTTACTTGACCTTCTTTCTTTTGATGAAATAACGGTCTCTGCTCAGATCTCTGCATGCCTGGCTGATATCACAGCTTGGATTAAGGACCATCACCTCTAACTTTATCTCTACAAGACTGAACTTCCTGTTTTCCCTGCCAGTCCTTCCATCCATCATGACATCATACTGTACTTCAACTTGCATCACCCACACTGTCTTTTTCACACAGTCAGTCTGCTAGGAACCTAGAGGTAATGACAGATGACCAGCTGTCCTTTGCTGAGCATATAACAGCAGTCTCCACATCTTGCATATTTACCCTGTATACCATTACAAAGAGCTTTTCTGTCTCAGCCGGCATCACTGCTAGTCCAGCCCTTTGATACCTCATAACTTGACTACTGGAGCGCTCTACTGGCAGGGTCTACCAGCTTGTGCTGTCAGACCACTACAGATGATTCAAAATGTTGAAGCACATCTGATATTCATTCAACCTAAACATTTTCATGTCACATCCCTCCTTGGCTCCCTGTTGGCACTCACATCAGGTTCATGTTATTGGTGCTGGCTTATACCTCCATAAATAGAGAGGCACCCATCTCCACCAAAAGCCTTGTCAAGACCTTTGTCCCTTCTTGCGCCCTTCAGTCAAACAGGCCAATGCCACTTGAAGGAGCCTAGGAAGCTCCAAGAAACACCTCAAGACTCACATATTCCATGAATTCCTCTGCTAACTTGATGCTTTTTTTAATCATCTTTGAATTTTGATATATTGCACTTCTGGCCCTTGAATAGTCTTATTAGGTTCTTACTTTTACAATTGCACCTAGGTATTCATTGTAAGCTATGCCTAGTTGACTCCTTGACAGCATGATTGTTTGCAATACGTTATTTTCCTTGCTTGTATATCACTTTGGATAAAAGGTCTATTAAATATGTAAATAAAAATGAAAATCATGACTTCACTTCCTGTATAGACTGCTAAATTCCTTATTCAGAAATTTGTCCAGTGACTGCTCCATATCAACGCTCACATGATCTATTCAGTAGACATCACAGTGATTTACAATGGCACTAGATGTTCAAATAACTACATTGTTACCGACAGTGTAGACTAATTCTTCTCCATAACATCACTGTCGGTAAATGACTGTCTGACTTCAAGAGCAGAGTGGTACTTCTCAAATGTCTGTCTGTGTTCATACTCAAGCTCAGTTTCAGATATTCAGACATTATGTCACTATGAACCATCACTAGTAGAATTAATTTCATGCAATTTTTGTTACTGAGATATTCATAATAAAATTTTCTCTGTCGCATTTTGTACTCACATTGTATTTTCACTGAGGCAAGAGGAATTTTTCATTCATCTACAGTAACAAGCATCCAGGAAAGCCAATTCCATGGCACGGTGATCCGCTTTTCCTCCCTTACCAACAAAACAATTTGAGGCTTCAGGGCAAATGAAAACCAAGTCAGACTCTTTAGTTCAAGGTATTTTGCCGATTTTTCTTCATTTATGCTGAAAAAGAAAAACAACCGATCTCCTGGACAGACAAGAACCACCCCACTCCATCTGTCTATAACCCTTTTGAATCAGCTCTTTTTCAAGATCCTATTTGTTATCAAGATAGTGACCTAAATTACTGTGTGAAAGTCTTCATATAACATGTTAAACACTATTAATCTGCATGGTACGTTTTTTTGCTCAGATGTAAATGAACAATAACAATGAAAAATAAGAAATGTTTCTTCTGTTCTCTAAAATGTTACTGATTTCTTGCTGGATGGCTAGATGAACACTGCTTCAGTTCCCAAACCTCTGCTCAGGGGCACCCCCGCTGTTCCATGTGTTTGTTACATATCACCACCAACCCACTTAATTAAATAACTTAATTAACTTGATGATGTATTGATTACCCAAACATGATATACCAGTGGTACACAAAACAAATACATAGGTACAGTGGAGGGTTCCTGAAAATATTGGGGTTACTTTAGCGGAGGTTTTGAAAATGCTAACACACTTTGACAGGAAAGAAATAGCTTTACACTAATATAAAGATAATTTAAACATAATTTTCGTTGGCAGTCTAAAATTGTTTTTCAGTACTGGATGTATTATTAAAGAGTTCTAAATTTCCTCTAAATAGTTAAAAGAGAAGAAGCTATACGTCTTAAGCTATGAGGTTCAGCCCGGTCTTCTTAGAAAACCGGACCCTGCTGTTATTGTCCACCATAAGCAGCCGCTGGCAACATGAAGAAAGTAAATTATACACTGGAACAGACAGGACTGATTAAAGTCTGAAGAACCAGTGAGCCAACAGCACAGGACTCTGAAAAAGGAAGGATGCCCTTGAGGGACAATCAGAGCTCCTGTCTGAGGGTTTGTGCTTCAGGCAATGCTGAAAAAGTCAGGCAGTGAACACAAGACGATGAGTACTGACAGCCGGCAAGTGAAGTTTTCTTGCAGACAACCGAGGTGGAAAGTTCAGGTCTTGAAAGTAAAAATCCAGACTAACGTTTCGTTTCAACCAACTAGTTGAGTTTAAAGAGTAACAGTCACAGAGTACTGAAGTTGAAACAAAATCTTGGTCTGGATTTGTACTTTCTGGACCTGAACTTTCCATCTCTGCAGTGAGGAGCCAAGTTCGGCCAGAGCCCAAACAAATACTTAGAGGGTTGCTATATTTTGCAGTTAAAATAGAGAGAGAGAGAGAGGGGGGGGGGGTAAGAAGTGCACACTCATTACAGCATGTTGCTGCACTCACTACTTGACAAACCACCTCAGGGGTGAGAACCTGAATCCAGCTGGGCAGTGCGTGATATCTCAGCACCTCACTAGTCCAAATAGACCAGCATGAGTTTTTTTTCCAATAGCTGGAGTGCTAATCCTGCCACCAACCCCCATATTTTCCCCTGTAAATTGGAGGACCTCCTTGCAGGACTGGATGTAGAATAATGTCATACATGATCACTCCTAACGTTCACAGGATTCAAACCAGTAACTTTCCAATTATTGGTACAGATCCCAAGCCTCAGATCCACCCCTCCACCCAAAATAGGATTATGTTAAAAATGTTAGAGTGTACTGAGTGTACTGTGAGAGTACTGAATGAGCAAAATCTAATATGGCGGGAAATGACAGAGCCCAATCTTGAGCCTGTTTTGTAAGATCATAAAGCTTGTTAAATTATTGTGATAATAAAATATTTGCTTCCTTAACAGCAAGTGAACAGTGACTTGGTGTAAGATGCAACCACAAGAACCTGGATGACTATTATTTTTCGAAATATGATTTCCTAAAACCATCCAAGACATCGGAACAGGGGAGAAGGTTCAGCCACAAGACTCAATAGAGAAATAAAGTCTTCATTCATTCCCCAACTCATCAACCTGGCGTTACTACATCCACTTTTTCTTTCCATTACAGCTCAAACAATGACTTGGGTCTGTCAGGACAAAACCTTCCAAGTGTAGGAACAAGAGTTGGCAAAGAGGTATGAGAACTGTGAGACTGTGGCAGAATAATGGCTAACTCTTCGGACTTCCAACCCATTTAGGTCTACAGTAGTTTACACACCAGTCCAGCCACTATGAAATCATGCAGAGACACAGAACGCCAGCTGAGCCAAAATGACAAATTCTCAACACAGACACACATTTACATGTATGATTATGCAAGGGCACAACAGAGTAAGACAAGGATGGATGGATGCAGACATGGACACATCTTCCAGCCAAAAAGAGAAGTCTGCACACAAAAGGGGGATTTGAAGAGAGGCGAGAAACAGTATGGGAGTCAGTCAGAGCAGAAACGCGCGGAATGCGGCTGCAGACAAAGGGAAGATAGATGCATTTCCATAGTGTGCAGTGGGAGACTGGCTCATGCAAGTGTTTGGAGCTATGAGAGAGGAATGTGCGGGGCAGCCCACTCCCTTCGAGGAGAATGACCCGGAGGACAAGGAGGTAGGACAAACAGGGCTGGTCTGCCAGCATACAGTAGTTCAAGTGATTTAGGATCTTTTGGGGGGCAGGGGAAGGCTGGGAACCCCAAGATAACGAGGGGTTGACACTGAAGAACCTGAGAATTTGATTCTGGAAGTAATTTTGTGTGGTACACAGGGGACCATGCGAGCCCAGTTAGAATTGACTCCAAATAAGGCCTGTGGACATCTTTGACTGAGTTCCTTGTTTTGAAAGTAACACATTGAAGACTTTTATTCTCCTATCACACCAACAGCAAATGACGTCTAATATAAATCATTTAAAAAAAAAAATTAAAAAACAGCTTCCCCAAGGATCGGCTGACATTGCTTTCCTTCAAAAAAATGTACAATGCTTTGGGTAAAAACATCTGCTAAATAAATAAAAGGTAAATATAATGCTAGTTTCATAGCATGATTTAGTCGAAATGAAACTATTTTCTTTACCAGACCAAGCATTCACGGAGCATGCTTAGTACTTCGAGCAGTGTAATGCTGATCTTCCTCGCCTGTTTTGAAATTGGCTCTGACCTTCCAGCCCAGTGCGACCAGCCCAGAATATTTTGGCTGGGCCGGGGCCTGCAGGGCTGGGAGTCTGAGCGGTGGTCCCGCCCGCGTGGGCCAGGGGGTGGCGCTGGTGTCCAGAGCCAAGGTGTGGACGACGCTCACTGGCTACTGGCAGCTATGCTATTAATTCTGGTGCCACTTCCACATCAAAAGATTTGTATAAAGCGAAACATCCTTTGAAAAACAAATGTCATACTTTCCATGTGACCCTTCCAAAACTGTCACAAATAATTCTAAAGCCGACGGCGCCTCCCATCCAGGAAAAATGTGCAGCTAAGAGCAGAATGAGTTTTCCTAATGACTTAAACACCATTTTCGAGTTTATCATACTAAATGCAAAAGTGCTGTTTTTCTAGCAATACCCTGGTATTTTTTTAAAAGTGAGACGTCGATTATTATATTAGCAAAATCTGTGGACAGCCCAGTGTCATCACCTCTCACTGAGAGAAGATGACCGCTCTCCTCACCTTCTGTACTCATGCATTGACCTCATGACCCCACAAACCGCCTCAGCTCATCCCTGGCCATCCTGTAGGCAGGGTGTGTCTCTCAGGCTGAGGCCAGTGACTCATGCCCCCCCCCACACTGATCTATTCCAGGCTCAGGCTGGACTCAGCCAGTACTATTAACACAAAAAGCTGTACTCCAAGTATACGTTACATAGAACGTATCGCTGGTGTAAGAGTTCGCCAGCAAGAACGAAACACACAGAGCCTGAATTATGGGAAACTGAGACACTACAACCTGGTCAGTGCCGGCACTGCAGCGGGCAGTGAAGAGGCAATGAGCAGGCAGTGAGCAGGCACTGCAGCAGGCAGTGAGGAGGCAGTGAGCAGGCAGTGAGCAGGCAGTAGCGTCTGATCTCTTGAAGAACACAGCTGCAAACCAAAGAGGCACAGTAGAAAAAAAAAAAGAGAGAGAGAGAGGGATCTGCAACAAAGATATTTTACAGACCAGAATTATTTTATGAGTAAGGCTTTCCATCTATTTCTCGTTTCCCAATGGAATATAAACAGGCAGAGTAGCCATACTCTAAAACTGCCTTTGTGCATCTTGGGTACATTTATTACGGCATAAGAGACAGATATATGGAAGGAGCTTGTGCAGGATGCAGTGAGAAGTGTGTATTACCCACTGCAGAAGCTTCTAGACAAAGGCAAGCAGTATGTAGCATTCTCTGCACGTCGTTGAGGGCCTGCTCCCCTCTGTGGTGTTTGGAGGTTTATAGGTGTTTCTAGTTGTTCATTTATCCTTGACTGGATTTCATATCCTTTGTCCATCATGATTTCCAGGATCTGGTCCTTGATGTATTTCCTGTTTGATCCCGACACTACAGACCAGAGCCAGAAGCTGTGTTGGAATTTCCATGCAAGAGCAGCAGAAAGGCACCTCACACCTCAGAAAACAGAAAGTCTATCCAATCCCATGATTACTCGCCCCCCTTGCCCCTAGGGGTCCATTTTTTGTTGGTAGTTCACTTCAAGATGGCAGGAGGAAGAATTGTGTTGCAATCTCCAGGAAAAACAGCAGCGCATCCTTCGAGAGGCTTTCCATTTCAACTGCAACCTCAAGTCTCCACTGCATAAGGATTCCAGTGCACTCAACCCAACATTCAAGTGTTGCAACAATCCCCAATCAGCTTCAAGTAACGACGTGATAGAGGTTCTCTCCAGTCCATCATCCACCTTGATTGCAATGATCATGTTGGTGTCACACACAACTAGTCACCAGCATGATATGCTGAGAAACTGTATTGATCCTGATAAATAACATTTTTATTTTGGGTTGGATGAGTACAATGTCCATCCCAAGACAGAAATGACACAATGTAGAATAAATTACACAAACTAATTATGCCATAAAAATGTTGGTTTTGTGATCTTACTATTTCATAAAATAAAATGATGTTGTGATTAAGGATATTAGATCTCTCATATTACACCAAGAAACAGCTAATAATGTGGGCCTTCAAACTCAGTTTGAGATGTTTGTCTTTTCAGCAAAACTGTTTGGAATGCTTCTGAACTTTTTTACAGAGGGCAAATTCTTTGGATTAAACACCATCCACAAAAAGTAATGGTGGGAGAGATTAGCCTTGAGGAGCCTGGCTTTTAGTCCCTGGGAATCGGCAAATATGGGGAAACCAGCAGAGAAGCAGAGGCTCACCTCACTGACAGGAAGGATCACTCTGCATGCTACTTGCAGCAAGGGACTCCTAACAAGTAGTCATTCATGTGTTTAACACAGAATTTACAATGTGAGAGAACTTGGCAAAATCGTCTTCCTTCTATTTTCATCTCCAGAGCACCTCAGATGCATATTATGGATGCAAAGACTAAAGGCAAAAAACACAACATTTTGATAACCTATAAACCATTGTTTTGAGGCAAATTCATTGAGAAAAGCGCCATAAAAATGTTACACTGAAAGACTTCCTGGTTTATCAGTCTACAAGGTCAAGTGTGAGTTGCGTTTGTCGGTAGTATAACATTTTATTGTCTCGTTGTTTTTTTATTTTATACGGTTTTAACAGATGACACCCCGTTATCTTTATCCCTATTCTTTAAACTCTAGGAATTTTGGAAACTACATGATTTATTCTATTAAAAAAATGTCTTGATGGGTAGTACGACTAAGCTACGTAGATCAGCAGACGTGAACGAAACTATCAAAAGTAGCGTTTATATTAATAGCTATATGAGATTGTCTGTAAGGACTGCGTATCTTTTAATTTTTAATCCGATTCAGTTCAGTTTTTTAATAGAATTTGTCTATATCTAGTTTACTTTTAATAAATCAAAATTAATTGTTTAAAAGTGGAAATAGCGAGATTTGGGATTTATATATAAATATATGTATATTTAAGGTCGAGTAATTCAATTAAAATGTTATTTAAACAGGTATTTCCCATTAAAAGGGAGAGACAATTAGGAACTATAAAATGTATGCACTCTTAAAAAGATGTTGACAGTAAGATGAAGCCACGCGTTTGCTTACCAAAACTAGGGCAAAGCGCTCCTCCAGCTCTCCGCTGTCGGGCATCGGCACTCTTAACTGCATGACGTGAGGCTTTACATCTCCCTGGACGTCCACACTTTCAGTATTCCCCATTTTCAGAAACTGTCCTTCAGTTTGGACCGAAAACAGATTTGGGACTCTTCTTTCAGTCTCAGGCAAAAACGGTGTCTCAGGAAACTGACCAAAACCCCACGAAAATTAAAATACCCGAATCCATCCAATTTTTAAACATTTTAATCCCAATTAGTTCGCTTTATATTAAGGCAATTTCATCACAGTTTACATACTTTCTCACTGTTATGTATGAAGACAATCAAATATGTAATCCTTTTAGATTTTACATATATTCTATTTTCCAAAGCCAAGTATCTCCCATGTCTTGTAATGAGTTTTGATCCTTTATATCGAAATGCTGCGTTGTTAGTTTCTCCAAACTTCGTGGAAATCCAAATTCCCATTCATTACTGTTGTGGGAAAGACTCTTTCTTGGATTTCCCCTCCACCGTAAGTGCGCACTGAACCCCACGGACCCGCCTCCATTCCGAATAACTTTTCGCTTTTAGTAGCTGCGTGTCCATCGCGCGCAAGTCAGAATAAAGCGGAAAAAAACACGCGCTTTCGCCATCTGCTGGTTGCATCTTTAATACCTACTCTAACATTTACGATCATAACATATCTTTCCTCTCAACTTGGTTTTTAACTGGCTTTCTAAATAAAAAAAATGTTTAATATTCATTTATGGCAAAATAATTTATAATCTATAAATGATTAAAAAAAAGATCATACACTGATTTAATTAATACCTACTAATTCGTACAATGGTATTATGAACCCAATTTTATCTGTTATAGCCTAATCACTGTAAAGGAAAACTGATTGAATGTTTAATAATTGGTGAAGGGTTCCATTCTATATGTGATCTTTGTACATATGCATCCATCTCAATCCCAGAACTTCATTACTTGATGCCCTTGGCTTTCAGCTCCTCTTTCACTCTTAGAAGGTATCCATCATCAGGATAGCCAAAACTAAGGGAGGGGACAACAAATCAGAATATTAGAGAGAGAAGGCAAGAAGATGGGCAGCAGTGACAGGTAAACTCAGTGCACAAGGACAGTCCCATATCCTAAATGTCTTACCCGGTGGGTCCTCCCCATTGGCTGGTCTTATGGTGAATGTCATTCCAAATGACTGTGTCTGACACCCCAGTAGTCCGGGACACCCCAACTGTGAAGATCAGCTTCTGGGCAAATGCTCTTTTCAGGAGCTCCAGAACCTCTTTTCCTTCACGGTTGTTTGGCAAAAAAGCCTCTCTTCTTGTCCCACTGAACCTCTTCCCAGGATTTGGGTGCTTTTCCTACAGCCAGATTTCAAGCAGAGATTACAGAATGGCTATTATGTTAAACTATAGGAGATATACAAGTATACGTATAAATGGTAAAGACGGCAAAGGGCACAAGACAGATGAGACCATAGGCAGAGTAATAGTCCACAGACATTGAGCAACATGGAATCAATTTACATAACTGTGCATACAATATATTACAACTTCATATACAGCATGGGGCCGTAGTGCTGGAAGGAGGGGTGCTGAGTGTCCTTCAGTGCCCTCTCTGGTTGTTGGTAGTAATGCAATGTCACAATACTGTGCGGCAGGAGGTCCACACCTATAGTTTAAAACTGTGTTTTTATTCTTATCATCTTGTTTTTAGCTGCTGACAGCTGCCAACAAAACATCTCCAGTCTAATCTGACTCTCAGAACCCTGAGGTCAAAACATCTCTCCACACCTGTGGCTTGGGGGCAGGATTCAAACCCACCAAGCTGGAGTTTGGAGACTAGAGTTGTATCCATTGAGCAACCATGCCGTTCAACATGTTTATGCTAAAGCCCTCCAAGAACTAAAAAATTATATGATAACTGTTTCTTACCGTCTGTATACCATCAGGAATCGAATAAGTAATTAGAATTGTGTCACATCTTGGAAATCCTGGAAGTTTGGAGCGTATGACATCGTAAGTCATTGTTCCATGAGGCTGGTCTCCCACCACTTGTCCAAATATTTTTTTACACACTGGACACTGGGGCCCCATACTTTTGATTGCACCATCCAAACAAGATGAACAAAACATATGTGAACAACCCAATTTCTGCTTATTCGTGAGTTTATCCAAGCATATTGGACACACATCTTCTTCATCGTCAGCTGCTTGTTTATCCCTACTGGCTCCTGCAGCTGTGGTGGACATCTTTCTCTCCAAAAACTTCTTGATGGACTCTCTCGGACCACTCAGATAGAATCCCTGCGCTGAGACGCTGAATTCCAGCTTGGCCTCTTCATCCTTTTGAATTTCTTTTAGCATCTTTGTCAGGTTATCTGGTTGCAGGCTGGCCATGGGGAGGTGAACAATCTCAAAGTTAAGACAACACCTCTGGACAAGCTCAGTAAACGCTTGATAGGCCAGCTCCTTATTCTTCTGATCATTTGCTTCAATCGAAACTAAAACAAGATCTTTAAATTTGACTCCAAACTTCTCCTCTATGTTATCCATTTCCTTTTTGTAGGCACTGGACAGGTGACTATAGTGGCAGACAGGAATACGACATTCCCCTAAATCTTCTTGATTAGGCCTTTTGCTATATTTAGCTTTGTGCGTTTCCTCATCACTGTCTTCCTTAGACTGCCAGCGAGCATTCGGAGTATTCCCAATGGCACTGGAGAGTGTACCATTCCCTGCTTGGTGTTGGTGAGGATTTTTCATGATGGCACTCTTGTCCTGTGGCTCGGAGCCTCCAGGATACACCAGTCCACTGGCTGGCACTGGCATCTTTTTCTGAACAAGAAAATAAAGACCACCAGTTACATATCTAAAATATACTGCACTTGCATTATAAAGACTGAGGAAAGTATATAGCAAAATTTCACCATGGAAAATGTCACCCATTGATGAAATTTTATCTAATTGCAATGCGAATGAATCAGAACAAATATATAAATGCCAATTTATTTATATGTCTGTCTGTCCAAGAACATGGGTTTTCATTGTTATGCTCTAAACTGGAGCTGAATTAATTTCCAATTATGCCACTTATGCCACTTAGGTCTGGAGTGTTCAGGTCTGTGGTAACACTGTGATGGTCTAAAGGGAAGAAACGGCTGCGGCTCAATTATGGAAAGGTTGTAAAACCACAGGAAGCTGCTCACCTGAATGAACCACAACGCTCCTAGAATAACATCCTCCAGGCAGATCAGACCAAAATGGATTTTGCATATCATAACAAGAACCTCACACCAACTATTAGCTACACTACTGCACAAAGGATTTCTTCACCTTCCTTCTTCACCTCACTAGATACACACACTCCTAATTATCTCACCTGATCCCCGCTGTTAAGTGGGCTTCCAGGCTGGGAGAAGGATACTCTGACCATTTCATTTAGTTCCTTCAGGTTCAACTTTGTGTATTTAATCTCCAGCAGCTTGTTTACGACTGAGGAAATACCACTCACTGGTTAATTACTAAACACTGTACACCAAATAAGGAGAACATTCTTTTTAGCAGGCAATAATTCCTACTAAATTATTAAAATCAGTATAGAAATAAATAAATAAATTTAATAATGCATAGTACAGTCTCTCACCTGATGAAGGTGATATCGTCACCAATACAGAATGTGGTTTGTCCAAGACATCTACTCTGTATACCTTACATCTGATCTGAAGATATTCATTGAACGTAATCTCCAGGGCCTTATATAGTATAAATGGCCACTTCTCAGGAAATTTCGCATGACGCCAACTGATGTCAGCTCGGACCATTGCAGTATCAGCGGATGCCTATAAAGATAAAAAGATCCCAAAAACCATTTACATGTAGCAGTAAAGGGTCAAAGTGCACAGATACAAACACAGTGCGAAGCAACTCTAGGCAAAGTGAAGACAGTAAACATACTTTAAAAAAATGTGCAGGACAACATTCATACTTTTGTATTCATCTGTGAGTGTATGTGCCTTTTACATAGTTAGGTACAGTGCTGTCTGTCTTTTTAAATATAAATAAATACTGTCTTGACGTGTGTTATGGCTGGGGGGGGAGGGGGGGCTGGCACGTCGGGAGGAGGTGCTGCAGCAGGTGGGACGGACCCACAGTATTGCTTTGTGCATCCTGGTACAGTAAGCTGGTGGCTAACGTGGCACCAAGATGCCATCTCACAGGATGGACGGGCAGAACAGGTCATGATATCCTCCAACTTTGCCACCATCCTCTTCTCCGCCGTGTCCCAGAGGTGGTGCTGCTTCCCCAGCAGACCGCTGTGTCAGCTGGGATTTTGGGGCTGAGTCTGGGCGTAGAGGTGGGTCTCACTATGGGATGCCCGTGGCAGTGCCCTGTAGGCCTCACTGGTCCCCTCTGCTGCCAGCTCCAGTATCAGCCCTTAATCAGATCAGCTCTCATTCGGGGGTAGGTTTCCTGATAACGGTGACTCTTAGCATCTTACGAAAACCCTAAAGATACATCTTAAAAGGTATTTCTTTTCCTACGTCTGTTTCACAAAAAATCTCTTAAGAGGTTCCTTAAGGGAGAACCTCTTAAGAACGGCCTTAATAGTCTTGGTTGCCCGTCGACGGCTAGAGAATTGATTATTCGATCCATGCAGCAATTGCTTGACTGCCGCATGAGATAAAGTGGGGTTCTTTATAAATGTAATACAGCTGGAATCCTACAAAATATTGCACTGATTAAAACTGGGGAGAAGCTAAAAATAAAATACAAAGTTAAATATGATTTTTTTTCTGATTGGGTGCCCCAACCGGCCTCCTCAGATTGTAGTATCACCATTTGATTTTTATATGTTCTATAAAATACCTGCGTCCACCAATATGTGCGAATTAAGAAACAACTTAAGGCAGAAATTACGAACAACATAGTGTTAAGGTTTCAGGAAACGCATCCTTGATCTTTTCCCATTTTTGTATAAAAACACAGCTTTCCTGGCATGTACTCTGGAAATACCAACTGGACCAGTAAATCTGATTGGAAATGGGCTTGAACGAAAACCAGTGGACCCTCTGTGCACTAGGGAGAGTCCATGGCCTGTGTCTCCTTACCCCCACCGGTTCCTCATCCACCTTCATATTGCCAACCGGTTGCTTCATTGGCACTTCATCTGGGCGTAACACATCAGACCGATAATCTACACAGTTACAACAGCAAACATATTGACAAGACGCATACTGTTAAAACTTGAGTAATTTCGACAAAATGTGGCAAGTAACCTAATTATAAACACTGCTATTCTCAAGATGCAAATATTTAACCTGTATTTGAATAAACAAAGAAATATATTTGTAGGCAAGAAAATCACATTTGTTTTATTACTGAAGTAGCAATATAGCAAGTTGCAAGTTTCATGCGTAATAAATTTAACTTTTAAAAACTTCTAAAAAAATTATCAATATAGGTTATACAGTGGTACCTCAGTTCTCAAACTTCCTAAAAGTCAAACCAACCAACTAAAAAAAAATAATAATTACCTAGAACTCGATCCGAATCTCAGAAGTCACACCCGTGAATGCCGACCTAAGATAACTTGTACATGCGGGGAAATGAGTCACGCGGCACGTCTCTCAGCGGAAACAAAATAAAGCTTCAGTCTCAGCCTCGCATTCACTGTGATAGCATTGTGCATGTTTACACTAGCTGAATACATATATTTAGACAGTACAAACATATTTAGACAATAATAGACAGTAACAGTAATTATCATATAATAAAATACATTTTAAAATAAAGATTTATTATTAGTTATTTTAAACGAATAATAAACGATTAATACATTTAATTATAATAATATTGTCTAGCCGAGCGGGGACGGAATGGAGACAAAGGTGCAGGTACACGGTGTTTGGATACATTTATTTTCTTACTATAAAAATTACTGTTTTGATAAATGTGGTTACATGCGTTTAGTACAGTATATGCTTTTCTTTTTTTGTCCGGTTCATTTTGCATTTAAAAGCTAAAAAAACATATTTTGGTGTAATTTTTTGGGGCTGGAAACCAATTAATTGGTTTTCCATAATTTCTTATGGGGAAAATTCGATCAGAACTCAAACATTTTAGGATTCGATCCGGAGTTCTGAATGGATTAATTTCGAGTTCTGAGGTACCACTGTATTTGTCTTTCCCATTTGCTTTCAAAATAAACAAACTGAAGTAGTGCCAGGCAGCGACTTGCGCAGCGAATGAACAGAAACAAAACTGAAAGCAATGTCAGCTGAAAAAATGAATGCGTCTCCAAGGAGAAACAAATTTGTCTGATGTTAAATAAATCAGGGTTAAAACCTTAATACATTAACAGATGTGATAAAGGCACATTTTATTACACATTTGTTAATATGTGTTCTAAATATTCCCAATGGGGTCGGCACTGGAGAACGCACCATTCACTGCTTGGTGAGGCTTGTTCATAATGGCACCCTGGTCCTGTGGGTTGGAGTCTCTGAGATATGTCGGCGCACTGGCCGGCACAGGCATTTTTTTCTGAACAAGAAAATAAAAAAACCACGAGTCACATATCCAAAGTATACTGCACTTGCACTGTAAAGACAGGAAAGTTTGCAACAAAATTTCACCTTGGAAAATGTTACCCATTGACGTAATAATTTTAGTAATGTCACCCACACTTAAATTCATGTAAAGAAGACTGTATCTGAACAATAATGCATAAATACTAGTAAATTTTTAAAGGCAAATCACCTTTTTTTTTTTTTACTTTTCACAAGAACATGGTTTTTCATTGTTTTGGACTAAACTGGACCAAAGGTCACTCCATTTATGGCTCTTATTCATCAGAAACTATGCCACTTTGGTCAAGAGTGTTCAGGTGTTTAGTAATGCATTGGGCTCCATTTGAACGATCTAACGCGATGCATAAAGCACAAAGCAGAATTAACAGTTATGGCTGTGTCCAAATCCATTTCGCTATTACAGTGGGAAAAACAGACTTTGTGCCAGGACAAGACGGAAAAAGGGTTGTCTTAACTCTCTTACTTATATTCAGAGGTGTGTTTTGGGTGTAGCATACAATGACCCAATCTTAAAGCAGCACTGCATGATCTACTGTGGAATACGATTAGAATGGCATGTTTGCCCGGCAAAAAAGGTTTCTTTTTGGCTGGGGAAATGGACATGCTCATGTGTGAGATGAAGAGACATGAGCACATCATCTGCGGGAGCCGCACTGTTCCACCAAGCCTTTCGAATGAAGCAGGCGTGGGATAACGTAGCAGCGACTGCGTCCATGTTTTCTGGCATCACCAAATCATGCACGCAGTGCCTAAAGCAGAATAATGATGCCAGAAAATGGGTAAAGCAGAAGCTCGCTGCTGAATGAGAACAGCAGCTGGGAGCAGAGTCTTAATTTTGGGTCTGTAGTTCGTAAAATATAAATAAAAGTACAGTCTTCAAAAAAAAAAAATCAATCATCCATTATGTAAAATTTATAAAAGCATAGGCAGCTGATCATTTCTTCTCCCAGTGTCTCTTCAAAAGCAATATTGATTCATAACTGTGGTTTTCAAAACAGCAACTGAATGAACCACAATGAACTTGGAATAACATCCTCCAGGCAGATCAGACCAAAATGGATTTCCTTTCCTTTTAATCAGCACACTTGGTAAAACGCAAACACTACATATCATAACAAGAACCTCACACCAACTATTAGCTACACTACTGCACAATGAATTTCTTCACCTCACTAGATACACACACTCCTAATTATCTTGTCCTACAACGAGATCTGATTCAAAGTATATTATACACGACATCATGCAAGAAAGAACATAGTTAAAAATGAAATATTAAGACATGTCTTCATCTGTAATTTTTTGGTTTGTAAATCTATTGTAACAAATTACAATAAATCTTTCCTATGTTGTAGATTATAATAATCTAATCTATAATAAATTGGGGCTATAGTGTTCAGACTACATTTTGCCCTTATTAATGAATTCATGTCATATTAGCTATATAATCCACTCCTAGGGGATGTTACACTGTCTCTGAAACAGACACATTCCAAGCACTGACAAATCAGAGGGTGTCATACAGAAAGACAGGACCACTGACCTGATCCCCGCTGTTAAGTGGGCTTCCAGGCTGGGAGAAGGATACTCCGATACTCATTTTATTAGATTTCTTTAGTGTCAAATTAGTTGATTTTAGCTCCAGCAGCTTGTTTACAACTGAGGAAAGTAACACTCACTGGTTAATTATTAAACATTGTACACCAAATAAGGAGAACATTCTTTTTAGCAGGCAATAATTCCTAATAGATTACTAAAATCACTATAGAAATAAACCTTTATAATAATGCACAGTACAGTCTCACCTGATGAAGGTGATATCGTCATCATCGCAGAATGTTGTTTGTCCATGACATGAATACTGCATACATCACATTTGATCCGAAGATCTTTGTTGAACATAGTCTGCAGGGCCCTTTGTAGTTCTAATTCCAATTTCTCAGGAACATCCTTATTAGGCCAACTGATGTCAACTTGGACCACTGCAGTATCAGTGGATGCCTATAAAGATAAAAAGATCCCAAAACCATTTACATGTAGCAGTAAAGGGTCAAAGTGCACAGATACAAACACAGTGCGAAGCAACTCTAGGCAAAGTGAAGACAGTAAACATACTTTAAAAAAATGTGCAGGACAACATTCATACTTTTGTATTCATCTGTGAGTGTATGTGCCTTTTACATAGTTAGGTACAGTGCTGTCTGTCTTTTTAAATATAAATAAATACTGTCTTGACGTGTGTTATGGCTGGGGGGGGAGGGGGGGCTGGCACGTCGGGAGGAGGTGCTGCAGCAGGTGGGACGGACCCACAGTATTGCTTTGTGCATCCTGGTACAGTAAGCTGGTGGCTAACGTGGCACCAAGATGCCATCTCACAGGATGGACGGGCAGAACAGGTCATGATACCCTCCAACCTTGCCACCATTCTCTTCTCCGCCGTGTCCCTGAGGTGGTGCTGCTTCCCCAGCAGACCACTGTGTCAGCTGGGATTTTGGGGCTGAGTCTGGGTGTAGAGGTGGGTCTCACTATGGGATGCCCGTGGCAGTGCCCTGTAGGCCAGGCCAGTACGGAGCTCTCCCACTGGTCCCCTCTGCTGCCAGCTGCAGCATCAGCCCTTAATCAGATTAGCTTTCATTCTTATCTTTTCACTTTTTGGTGTAAAAATACAGTTTTTCTGGCATGTATTCTTGAGATATCAACTGCAGCAGTAAATCAGGTAGAAATGGGTCTCAATGAGAACCAGTGGACCCTCTGCCCAGCCTGGCAGTACATTCTGACGTATCTGCTTTAGGTCCCCAATAGACTGAGCGTTGCTGAACAGCATTTTGTTTGCCACCCGAAGTCTTACTCCTTTTGCCTTTGGAATCGGGGGTTTCAAGCTTCAGTGGATGAGAAGACAAAGCAGGCAGGTTCAGCACATCCTGCTACCTGTAGGCGCCAGTAAACGCTGACCCAGCCTTACAGGTTCTGCCGCTCGTGATTGAAAACAAATATAACAGCAGTTAAAACGCATTCCTGTTCCACACCACAGCAGTCAGCTGCTCAGGGTGGCGCTTTTTGTCTAGATAATCCGAGACTGCGATCGCTCGAATAAAGGGTCTGAAAGAGTTTATTTATATGCAGTCCATAAGTACGAGCAGTCTGTAAAATGGACGTTCTTAACTCAGGAACTGCTTGTAGCTACGTGGTTAATTGAAAACAAGAAATCCCACCTTAGTGATATATGATTTCAGGGAATCAGATGAGGGGCATTCGTGAGGGCGGGGGCACTGGCCAGGGCTTGGCTGTTATTATGGTAATACTGACTGTATATATATATTGGCCTGTGGGTGGCCAAAATCTCCTGACCGCGGCTAGTGGGTGGCTGTTAAATTTGGGGTGAGTTTGCTGCAGTAAAACTTCTTGCCAGCTAATTTCGCCACCAGCGAATGTCACTGAACGTCAGATATTCGGGAGTCCAGGACATTGCGCGCCATTTGCAGGAGACTCTTGGAAGTTACGGAACAGGTGGGATGTTTGATATAGGGCTCACGTGACCTATAAATCTTATCGTGTATGGCAAGTTTTCATTGGTTTTACCTCCATCTGATCGTGATCCACATCCATGTCTTCCACCTGATCTGGGGGACTAGATTCTGCCATGTTATCTTTAAGCTTCTTTACCACTTCACCTGGGCGTATCACATCAGACTGATAACCTGTTAACAGTAACACAGTGTTACAACAGCAAACACAGTGACAATACGCATAAACTCGAGTGATTTCGACAAGATCCGACAATTAATCTAAATATTATAAACACTGATGTTCCCCAGACACAGACAAATCCATTTTTAAGAAAGACTAAAAACATATTTGTTCATAGGAAAATCACTCTTGTTTTACTTTCAAATTAGCAAGAACGCAAGCTGCAAGTTTCGTGCGCAATATAATTCACATATTTCTCAAACAAAATAAACATATTTCGTGACCAGAGAAGAAAACAGAACATATAAGAATCGGATGTCCACCTACACCTGTATATATTAATGCTAAAGTAGTAGTAAAGTATAGCGACTGCGATTAGACGATACACAACTACGTAGTTGCCTTCTCAACGCATATTTACAATATCTTACCTGACGTTAAGAATTTTTGCTAAACCTAAACGAAATTTTTATAGTTACCAGTATAAGTTATATTTGTCTTTCCAGTTTGTTTTCAAAATAAACAAACTAAAGTATTGTCAGGCAGGGACTTACACAGCGAACGAACAGAAACGAAAATGAAAGCAGCTGCAGCTGGGAAAATGGGCGTGTCTTAAAGGAGAAACAACTTTGTCAGACGTTAAATAAATCAGGGTTAAAACCTGAATACGGAAACAGATGTGATAAAGGCTCATCCAGTTTATTTTCCGGTAACAGACTTTTAGAGCAATGTCATTTATAATTCATATTACTATGGGGTTGTAACAGCCTTTTCCGTTTCAACGACCCGGACTGTCACGTACCGCGTCGTCCGTCCGTTTCCAGCCCTTCGTGTGCCACGCCCACCTCGTTACCTTCTGTGCTTTCCT
>JABFDZ020000090.1:1241509-1253384 GCA_019775955.2 Pollimyrus isidori | reverse complement strand
TTAGTTAAGTTCTCCCCAAGCGAGCTTGATGGGCCGAATGGCCTCCTCTCGTTTGTATAGTTCTTATGTTCTTATTACTGATTTGGTAAATACTAATCTTGGTAAATGGACTGCATTTATATAGCACTTTTTTACTCCTACGAGTACTCAACATATCACATGTCAACATATCACAACTCATGCCTCACATTCACATATTCACACACACATTCACACACCAGTGGCGAGGCTGCCATGCAAGGCACCAACCTGCACACTGGGAGCAAATTGGGGTTCAGTGTCTTACTCAAGGACACTTTGATGGGGTCAGAAGGAACCAGGGCTCAAACCTGCAACCCTCTGGTCGAACGACAGCACTACCTTCTGTGCCACCATCTTCCCCGTCTTCAGTCTTACCTCAGTAGCAAAGTTGGAGTTGGGGGTAGTCTGAGGGGGTCGTTTGCCCACACTGTCCTCGGGTAATTCTTCTTTATGCCCTGGCCCAGTCGGGGACAGTGGAGGCGGTGACACAGCACTAACAGAGTCAGCCTCTTTATGCCTAAAAGCACACAGAAGAATGAGCAACTCAGAGTGAAACTGGGTCTTCCTGTGTCTCCAATGCTGTCCTACCATGGAGACATAGCAGCATGATATGTTACCGAGGATCCCCTGCTTTCTGCTGTAGCCCCTCTTTGGCTGTGGGGAGTCTCCCCTTGTTTGGGTCGACGGCATCACTCTTAGTCTTCGAGCTGAGGGTATCCAGCAGGCTCGGTACCCCTGCTTGCCCCCCACTGCCGTCTTTGGCACCGGAACACAGGAGCTGGGGGTGTGATGGTGTGTCAATAAGAATCTGGTCACAACTTGACAGCTCATCAGAAATTCCATGCATGGAGTGTGAAGGTGCCTTGTGCGTTATGTCTGTACAAGCTGTTCTATTATGTCTGTATAATGTCATTGACCAAAGCACAATTAATCCCCATATGTCCTACATCCAGGAAATAATGGATTCAAGTTCAGTTCCTTCCCTGTCCATTCTGCGTGCATCCAGCTAGGAGCCAGCAAACCTTCCAATTTGCTATAGCTTTCCCTACTTTGTAACAATGTCTGCAATAACCAAGAAAGAAAACAGGAACTTTGTGGTCCTTCAAACCACAGGCTTTGGCACATAGGGGATCGCTTGCATGTAGCTATGTCAAGCCACATTCTCACCTTCAGTTCAGCCCTCAGTAGAATCTCACTGTCAGCTGAGGCCCCGTCAATACTCAGCCAGCTGTCCAGCACCAGGCCCGGTACCGACAGCAGATCTTTGACTCGCAGGAAGAGCGAGCCGAGAGCCAGACCCCAGTTATGAGAAAGCTGTTCCAGGAGGAAGACACTCATTATTATTCCACCGTACAGAAATATAATTTTACTGCAGGTATGTGACCCAGAGCAGGGCTGGAAGATTACCAGTTCACAGTCCAAGAAACCAAAGCTGCTGTGGCTCTTTCATCAAGCTGGAGGTCCTAGACCCAGTACAAATTCCCAGTTGCGTATATCACACACTGTGAAGCCGTCACACGCATCAGCTGCTTTACACATGTCCTCCTGACCTCCAGCCTGCATTACCGTTATATTCAACTTTCAGCACACCACACCCAGTGAATTATTTGAATTAGGTCGTTTGGCGGTGAAACAGAATGAATATGTAGAATGGAGAGAGAAAAGCGACATAGACCACAGGGTAAATAACAACAACAATAATAATAATAATACATTATAGCACCTTTCACAATCCCAAGGTTGGGGGGGGGGGTCAGTAATTAGTAAAGGAGGAAGAGACAATAGAGAGATGATGTTGTGAGGGAAGAGAAAAAACAGACTGTGGAAGAGAGTCCCACAGTTTGGGGGCCACGAAACGCTCCCTTAACATCTGTCCAATATTCAACCAATGGAAGACAGAGAAATAACTGAACACTTTAAAGGCTAAATTTCACACCACTGCATTTGAGTTTGCTGATAGTCAATAAACTGTTGACGTCGCAAGTGTCACCACACCCAGTTCTCTCAGCACTGGCCATATAACCTAAAGCTGACAACACAATATCTGCATGTAACTAAGGTGGGTCTGTTAAGACCAGAAACCAGTTCTGAGCAAACATGTACATATATACACATCAAAGAAGAGTGAGAAGCTGCCTCACCTTCACTGTGAGGATATCCTCTGCAGGATCACGTACAAGAAAGGAGAACGACTCACTCCACTTAGGAGAGGTGGAACGATCACACACCTTAAGATGAAAAGCAGATAAATACAGTTCAGTTGAGGAAGTTGTCTTACATACAGTAGGACATCATTTCATGGTCTGCAATGAAGGCAAATGAAGGTACACAGTGCTGAATAAATTAAATGGAAGCATATCATGCTTAATATTGAATTACATCTTTTTAAAATGCAATGCAAACTCAAAATAGATGCAATAGAAATTCTGGATTTCAATCCCACAACTTAATTTGAAAATTACAGAGTAATAAAGCACCCTAAAATGAAATTCTGTTTTGAATAGTGAATAATTTCACAACACAGACATATTCCTATTTCTAATGTTGAATGAAAATGGTGATGTACTATTTGCACAGTCACATTTATTTATGAGTCAAGCAGAATTAAAACCAACATTTGTTGACCAAAGTGTTGAGAGGATCACCAAAAAGAAAGGAAAGAGGAAAAAAATAAATAAATGACAATAATAGTAATAACTAAAAATTCAGAAAAGGAATAAAAGAAAGGAGTTAATCTGACTGTGTCACTGGAGAATGGAAAAGTGTCTTAAGGTAGGATTTAAAAAAATCGAGGGAGCCGATCTGCTGGCCAGGGGGAATCTGGGTGCTGTGACTGAGAACACATGGTCACCTTTGAGCTTCCGTTCGAAGTGAGGGATTATCAGAATTTCCGATGACCCAAGAAGATTGGAGGTTATGTAGGGACAAATACGAGAGCTAAGCCACTGAAAGCTTTAGAGACAAACAGGAAGATCATAAAATCAACCCTAAGGTGGAATGGAGCAGTCTGGGTAAGGACAGGGATTACATCATCCCTTTTAGCTTGTGAGAAGCCTCGCTGCATCATCCTGAACAAGCTGACGGTGGGTCAGGAAAAACTGGTTAATTCCATGTATGTGTGACTATTTCAAGGTCACTTGAAGAGAGGAGCAGTGCAAGTTCTGAGATGGTTCTAAGCTGGAAGAAACTGGATTTGACAACAACATTAACCTGTTTGCCAAACTTGAGGGCAGAGTTAAAGATCATGAGGGACATACCTTGGTCTTGTAGGACACCCCTCCCAGGATAAGCTCCACACCCGCCATTGGCTCCTTTCCACTCTTCTTTAACTGCTCACAAGATGCAGAAGGGCAAGCAAAAACTGAGCAGAGGGGGCCACACAACAGTATCAACATAGTGCCAACATCAGCTGCCCCCCCATCCCAAGGCCCCACTGTTAACCTGTCAGATGCTCACTGGATGTTGTGGGGAGGCCTACCTATGTGCCTACGGAGGTCCTCCAGAGAAACAGAAGCCATCACTCGCACTTCACTTTTCTTGTAATGTTTTTTTTTGTGCAGAAATTATTTATGGTCATTCAACTGATGATAGTTCTAATACTTTATGAATCCCATTCCCTGCACTGAAACGGGACCAATCCCGCAAACATGCCGACGTGATTCTGATATCTTCCGAGAGTCAGTGAGTGTGGAGTCACACTGACATCTGTCCGCACAGTGTGTGTGTTCATGTGTGCTGTGCATCTTCCTGCTCAAGTGACACCTGCATTCTGTCCTTTTCCTTGGTCCCAGAACAGCCCACAAGATGGAGCAAAGCCAACAATGCAGGTAGTCTGACACACTGATACAGCTCAGATGTTTGCTGGCACAACAGGAAGCGAGAGCAAACTGCAGAAAGGGCCGGAAATCAGACTTTTGAGGTCTGTCATATCATATGATATATCAGGTACAAAGGCATTAACGTTACAGAGAAATGAAACCAAAAAGAATCTCAGTGAGGCTGAGGGTTTATCTTGGACTTTTTCAAAATTCTTTTCACCGATCCAGTAGATATGGTAATTTTTACATAAAATTCATTTTTTCTCAGAAGCCCACAAATAAGGGATTAATAGGCTAATTCCAACAACACTGTTAACATTAGGCACAGACAGAAACCATGCAGAGGCTGTAAAAAAGGAGCCCATGGTTGACTTTATGGCTACAAAGAGACCAAGTGCCTTCGCTGCAAAACAATCCCAAAGCACGCCCCCCCCCACCGCGCAGGCAGCCTGCTATGCACCGCTTGTCATGATTCACCGTGGTGGTGATTCGTTGTCATTGTTCCAGAAACCTTGAAATCCCTTCAGATGCATCTTTGCAAATCTTAGCCGTGCTGCACTGATCTTTTTGGAGAAGAGTTTGGAGAACAGCTGGTTTTTGATCATAAAGTCATGAACTATAATATTCAATTGCTGTACTGAAAATTCTCAATTTGTGAATAACTCAGGGCAGTCAGGATTCCCTGACTGCCCTTTCCCCATTTCCTTCTTTCTCCAACTAAATTCCATCTTTCAGGGCCTCCTGCTCGGCCACCAGCCTTTGCCTCTGTGTTTTTGTCCCTGCCCACCCCTGTCCCGCTCCACAGCCCCAAAATGTTACCCAGTAAAATTACATTTTTCATCTTCTTCATATCAATTCGACACCAGTTACTTCAGACTGCCTTCAAAATGAACCCTCAATATTTTAATTACCAGCAACAGTAGCAGGTGTGATGGTCATTTTAAAAAAAGGAATTAACAAGTGGATTATATTTATCGCATGTCCATACTTGTATTCCACAAACACCCGAAACACCTTGCAGAAAACAATCCCATGTTTCTGTTAAAGGCAAACCATAATTAAATTGTAGTTGCCTAATATTTACTGTACGAAGCTGACTGGTTAGATCTCATACTTACTGTATATAATTACATACCTACACAAATATATCTGACTCATCAAAGCTAAAGAAAGCAGGCGAAAAGCAGACAAAAAACTCTGGGAATTCTGGGAACTTGGGAAAGGTGTACCTACAGGCAGGGCGTGGGCACGCTCCACATACACAAAGAGCAGGGCGGCAGAGGGCAGAGCCTTGTTCTGGAATGACTTCTGGGCTTGGAGCTTCAAGACCTGAGGGTTTGGTAAATTCACAGAGCGTGCAGTAAGAGCATCCAGTCTCCTCTCTTCACACAGTCGCAGATAAAGGATTATGGAGAGCTTAGCTTAGTCTGACCTCATCCAGCTGGGCAGGATCCGCAACAGTAGGCATCCAGTCCAGGACCAGGTGGACGCTGCCGGATTTCACATCATTCAATGTGTACCACTGAAGCAGGCCCCCACAGGAAAAGACACACGATGAGTCATCAGTATGGCGATCCTCCGTACCGCGTCAAACAAAACTCCACAAAAACTGCACTGCGTATGTATGGATCCCATCACAGCACCTATCGAAACAGCCTCACCTGGTCGGCATGCTGTGAGCGGATAACATCACTCAAGCTGACCTTAAACCTGCCCACACAGAAGGACGTTATAATTAACCAGGCTGTCCATAACCAAAACACAATATACCTAAATGAAAGTGCTGACCTACCTCCCCAGGAATTCATCCGTGCCGACATCATCATCGTACAAGTCAAACTGGACCTCCTGCCCCGGCACTCGGGTCAGAATCACCTGGAAAGACAGCAAATGGGTCCCAACCGTGTCCTCAGCTCATTCTTAACAGCGGCGTGTGTGCAGTGTCCCCTGGGCAGGTGCGCCAGACAGGCAGTACCTCGTACAGCTCGTTCCAGGTGGGGTTCAGGTTCTTGTTGACCACATGACTCCGGAAGGTCTTTCCCCCGACACGCGTCTTCACATAGGGGTCGCTCTTCCCCTTCACCATGCCGCCCATGAGATTGTCCTTGGCGATCAGGTTCCGCGCCTCCACCAGATGAATCCGCAGCACCCCCTACAGGATGGAAAGTGCAGCACCTGAGTGAGGCAGTACGGCGGACCACAGACCATCGCGGAACAGAGTGCGCACGCCCGCGGCCTGCCGCTTACCTCGGTAGCAAAGCCGTCACTAGGGGACGTGTGCTGGGGTCTTTCCTCAGCCACACCCTCAGAAGGGGGACCAGAGAACCAGAGCTTCGGCGCGCGGAGGGCGGCTTCCTCATCCAGCCAGAGCACCTAGGAAACGGAAGAGGGCGGCATTTGGAGATTCCTGATAACAGAGACAATGGCGAGTGGATGAAAGAAAGAGCCATTGTTAGCGTACATCCAGGACATTCAAAACCACTTTTGTCCATCAAGGACTGCAGGACTGATCTATCATTCATTAAGGAACCTCACTATGGATCTAGACCAGGAGTGGGGAACCTGTTCCGTGGAGGGCCGGTGTGGGTTTTTGGGATGACCTCTCAATCAGCCAATCACATTGGATCCCCAGGACTGGAGCTGAGAAGACTCTGCTTTATTATTGGCTGACAGAGGTCATCCCCAAAACCTGCACTCACACTTGCTCTCCACGAAACAGGTTCCTCACCTCTGAACTAGAGCATAACGTGGAAGTGACCTCACCCTCAGGACGGCCCGAAGAGAGATGCGACTAGTAGGCTTGGCGTCAGCCAGTGGAAACCAGTCATCCACAGAAAGGTCATGGTTGGCCAGCAGGCGAGACAGCGGGATGGAGAGACTGCCGAGCAACTGGACCCGGTCACTGTCCTTCACCTGAGAGGAAGAACCGGAATGGGACAGAGAGGAGTGGACAGACATCAGAGGGGCTTATAGAAAGACAGGATCGACGAGGTGTGTTGGGATACTACCCAGAAAGCTGGACAGCACACTGGCTGAAGACAGCGGCAGGACAATGAGAACTAACAACGTGAAATTTGCAAATATCAATACATTGATCTTTCAAAATTAGCCCGTTTGATCAACCGCACAGAAAGTGGGTTATCAGGTGACTTCACAGTAACTGGTGTGATACCTGGATGACGATGTTCTGCTGGTCGGGGACGTGAAGGAAAAAGGTGAAGGCGTCCTCCCACACAGGGTCTGTGGTCTCAGCACACATCTGACAAGAAGAGAATGACAGTGATTGTGAAAAGCGCAGACTGGTGTATCTGATAGCACTGTGTGTGCAGAATGCAAGGACCATAAACAACCCAATCAAAGCGACTCACCCTGCTCTCCCGAGTGACACCCTGCACAGACAGCTGCACCAGGGGGCTGGGCTCTTTGTTGCCCTTCTTCATCTGCAATGCAGTTTTCCAACAGAAAAACAGTAAGCGGCACAGCAAAGGCTAAAAGGAGGACAGAAATTCCAAGCATCTGAGGCATGGCTGAGGGCGTGTGCAGCTGTTTCTGCCCCATTCTTCCCCTCCCTGAGGTCCAGATAACAGCCAGATCCCATGGCAACGACCACTGGCAGGAGCATGTGAGTAGAAACAGCTGAAGACCACTGATCTTCTTGAGGGGGGAGTTCACAACCATACGGGTTCACTTGCCTGGGATTGGTTTCAACATGCCCACAAAAAACCACACCCAAGAGTGAGGATGGGGCTGTTATTGTACACAGTGGCCAAAGCCTACCCAGCACCCACAGGAAGTGACCGGGTCCCATGGAAACAGGAAGCAGGTATATGACTCACAGGAAGTTCCTCAGCGCGGTCCAAGTACACAGCCAGGATGGCGGCTGAGGGGCGACTGCTTGCTTTCACAGCTACTGTCTTATTCCTCTCAATCACCTGAAACAAGAACAAGGAGATGTGGCGGCAGGAACAGTGTGAGGAGCAGCACAGGCGACTCACTGATGGTCTTCTGTAAGCTAACCTGCTCTAGCTTGTCACTAGAGGGCAGCAGTGAGAGCCATTCCATTTTCAGATGGAGACGCCCTGTGTCAATGTCCTTCAGTGGGAACCACTGTAATGGAAAAGAAGGGGGAGCTTTTCAAGGCATGCAAAATTACAGCAATACAACTAATGCAAATAATCAAGAAACGTCAAAATCAGGCTTACATCAACAAAACCTCCAGCATCACTTCACAATAAGGCTCCCCATATAAAGAGGTTATGAATGGTTTATAACCTGGTTATTAGTTAGGTTGTAACACTTTGTAAATTATTAATAGACAATTTTAAACATGTATTTTTTTATTAATCAGTTACTACCAAGTGGCAAAAGGGGGCCTCATTGTAGTGGCACCAAACATCCAAACAAGATTCCTGGTCTGTAATGCCAGAGACAGAAAGGAGGAGAAGATGCGGAATATAGCCGGCCAGTAGGAACATAGAAACTGAAATATAACTGTTCATCTAAATAATAACAATAATATACTTTAAAACTCCTACCTAGGATTAACAATCTTAAAAACAATATTAAAATCTGCTAGTTGCTGCATGGGCCGCATGCCAAAGGCGCACTGCAAACGCACCTCATCCAGAACGTGGGCCTGCTTCACCATGCCAAAGTCGATCGTCACCCTGCAGACAACCGCAAGAGGAGGGTTCAAAACAAAGGGCGAGAAAAAGCGGAGACAAGTTCCATTGTCCTGTGTTTCTGTGGTGATGATGGTGACGACCAGATGGTGGTGATGAGAGATGGGAGACAGGGGACAAGTACCTCCCCAGGAAATCATCCTGGTCTGGGTCTTTGTCATACACCTCCACCTCCAACTCCTGACCAGGCACCTCATGGACAATCACCTGACACACAGTCACATACAGAGCCGGCATGACTGCAACGTACAAATGTCCGATGTGCTGACAGACACACAGCATGGACATTGCAGGTGCAATGATTTAACATCACTGTGTTAAATCATTCATTAATTAAGTCATTAAAATAGACATTTACATAAACCACACTGATGATCTACTAATATACAGAAAAAAGGAAATTAATTTTATTTATTAAGAATCTATGTGTTTTTAATTTTTCTGATTTATTCATTTTAGTTATATAGCTGCTGGACAGGCTTATGCTGTAACATTCAAAATATAGCCAAATGTTAGACACTAAATTGGCCTGGTTTGTATAATAAACAGTTAATGCATATTTCATTACTTGATCCCCCCCGGTTATCCTTCAGGTTTCCCTAAACTATCCCGTGCCACTGCCTCCCCACATCCTGGTCCCATTAAAGGCAGACAGCAGCTCCCAGTCCAGTCCACAACGCTCTGCCCCACCCCACCCCACCCCACCCCACCCCACACCCATCCTCCCTCATACATCTCCTCCCACTGAGGATTGAGGTTGTTGTTCACATGATGCGAGGTGAAGCTCTGTGGTCCCACACGGAGCACGGCGTAGGGGTCTGAGATGCCCGCCGTCACCCCCTTCACGTAGCTGTCTTTGGCCGCAAGATCCTGAGCTTCCACCAGGTGGATGCGTACTACACCCTGAACACAACCAAGATGGCGGCTTGAAGGCAAGCAAGCAAGAGCAACAATGTCAACATATTTTGTTTTAGTCTAATGCAGTGTTTCCCAACCCTATCCTCAGGGAACCCCAGACAGTCCACATTTTTGCTTCCTCTTGGCTCCCAGCGCACCTGTACCAGGTATTTGGTGTTCCTGATTGGCTGGGAGCTGGGAGGGAGCAAAAACATGGACAGTCCAGTGTTGCCCAAGGACTGGGTTGGGAAACACTGGTCTAATGGATCTAGCAGAGGTGCTCGAGCATGGCAAGTCAACATTCTATTTATTTTGCAGATACATTTATGCAGGCAGATGTAGAACTAAGAAGGCTGGGTCAGTCAGCTCCTGAGGCAGCAGGCCTTGTTCAAGAGCCCTTCAGTAAGATCACCAAGTTGACACGGGATCTGAACCGACAACCTTACGGTGGCCGGCACAGCATTCTAAACCGCTGAGTCACACACCACAGTTAACTTGGTTTCTCAATCAATTCTGCCTGCTTGCTATGCTTCTGCAGAAACTATGAGCATGGCAGTCCATATATCGAAGGCGTTACCCTTGGCAGGGGAGATCGCAGCTGAGCGACGGGCAGGCCAGCCACCAGGGGCACTGTCAGACGGTTGGGCAGCACCAGGAATGAGGCGATGGCATCCATTATCATCTTATCCGACATGACACTACAGTGAATGATCGACACACCCATTTAAACCTTGAAAATCAGAACAGTATTAACACTGACATGCTGCTTGTACCATACGGGAGATAACATTGATAGTAGAAGAATAACCACCCATTTAATAAAGCCATTAGCTGTACATTTTAAGTGACGTGTCAAACACAACCATCTGCAATGCTGCCTGAGTTTTCCTTTTCAAGTGACAAGGCATTTTTAGCTAGATAATCAAGAATTCTGAATCCAATCAGATATTGAGAAGAAAAAATTCATTCTCAGCAAGGCAAATTGATTGTGCTGAGGCTAATTCACGTCGCATCTGAGATAAATGGTAATTACAGTCCTCTTGAGGACCAGCACTACAAATACTCCACTCACTTCAGCCCTGGAACATCGAGTAGGTTCGTCAGGCCAGTCCAGTTGATGTCCAATTTCTGGGTAAGACAGGAGCCAGCAGAGTGCAGGGTGACTTACGGTCATATTAGAGAACATCATGTTGGCAGATGTCGACTGACACTGTCAACTACTTACTGGCCTTTTGATGAAGAACATGGTGACCGCAGCAGCTATGGGGACATCGCCAATCAGGGGCTCCAGGATGACCCTCATCATGCCCTTAAGCTGGCAGCGGAGAAGCAGAGTGTGAGCGCGGAGCCCACTGAGCCGCAACGAAGCCGTGACCAGAAGTGCCCCCATACCTGTATCCCCTTCACTCCCGCTTTGCAGAAATACCTCTTCACTTCCACATCAATCTCGACATCTCCTACATAACTAAATGCAAAAAGGCAAATTATTATGGGAATTATTATGTCCAAAAATGATCGACGTTTGCATCTGAGGCAAACTTAGTGAGAGGAGCAGACTCACTTGATATAGAGATCCAGCAGAATTTGCCCCTTGTCATTCTCTGTGTGGACCTTCACACCGACTACTTTCATAGGCTGCAGACCACCATCGCCATGGAGACAAATAAACAGAGATCACCAATCTCACCATGCACCAGCAATTAGGCCGAAACAGGAAACCCGTAGGCCTATCTGACAAAACAAATCACAACAATGCCATCGCAAAACATACTACCAATATAACAATATAACATTTATTTAGCAGATGTGTTTATTTAAAGTAATGTCCATTTTTGAAAAAGCAGGGTCTGATAGTCCCTGGAGCAACTAGATTATAAGGTCTTTGCCAGGAAGCCCAATGGTGACGTCACTCTGCTGACCTTCTGATCACAGGCGCGGCAGTCTAACTCACTGGGCCGTCGTGAACAGAGAGACTCTGGCTCCCACAACATGCCGGCGCGTGACGTTACCTTGCATCCCATGTCTATCTTGGTGAAGCCGAGAGTCTGCAGGTGAGTGCTGCTGGAGCGGATGGAGGGAGCGATGCTCTCCACCAGCAGCTTCTCCAGGTACTGGCCCACAAATGGCCAGGCTTGCTGTAGGACCTGCATGGGGGTTGAAGCCACGAGAGATGGAGAGGCACCTTCGAAGCACCATGATACAACAGATGCTGTACACCGGCGCCTGGCTAAGAAGACACCCCACACCGGCGCCTGGCTAAGAAGACACCCCACACCGGCGCCTGGCTAAGAAGACACCCCACACCGGCGCCTGGCTAACACGACACCCCACACCGGTGCCTGGCTAAGAAGACACCCCACACCGGTGCCTGACTAAGAAGTAGGGATGGCGAAAACTAAAAAATTTCTTGACCGACCACCGAGCCTCATTAGCCGGTTGAAACCGGTTAACCGATTA
>JABFDZ020000090.1:1202280-1219885 GCA_019775955.2 Pollimyrus isidori | reverse complement strand
CCCCCCCCCCCCCCCCCCCCCCCCCCCCCCCCCCCCCCCCCCCCCCCCCCCCCCCCCCCCCCCCCCCCCCCAATCAACAGAAAGAAATGTTGAGTCAGGGGTTTGATGGCAGTAAGTCACAGCCCCGTTGTGTAGTTCACATTCAGAGGTTCCGTGCTGCTGTGGTGGTCTTGGGTAAGGGCAATTAATTTCAGCATTCACAATGCCCGAAATGTCATGGGCCACCTTCCGCAACATAATTGTATAAGCTAGAGACGTCTGCTCTCCAAAAGTCTTGCATTACTAGTCTTTTTTCTGGATTATAAATTGTTTCAGTCATCAAGTTAAATTCAAGCACTTATGGCATAGGGTTGAACTTGTAAAAGTTTAGGTTTTTTTTTCTTTCTTAAAAAGAAAAAGGAAAAAAAACAATTTAGGCTTTGCTGTTCAGCTACACTTATTCACTCCAAAAGCATTGCTTTATCAAGGAGGAGAAGCAGCGACATGGAAGGTTTTTACGAACCAAAAAAAAAAAAAAAAAAGCAATGTAATTTAAATCCGTTTTATTGATAAAATCTGATTAGGAAAAATGACTGATGTCAGAGGCTTAAGAACATTTTAGGAAAACTCAAACTGTCTCAAGCTTAATTATGTAGCGGTGGCTAACAAATATAATGCAATAGGGTTAAAGAACTTTGCAATGGGGCAGACAGGATTTCTCAGTTCTTTGGAAAGTATGCATGTGTCTGTGTGTGAGGGGAGCGAGCGAGGCACAGCGGATTACGCAGCCTCGTTCTCCTCAGCCGGTTGTCCGGTGGCATTCTCTGCGTTCTTGGAAGCCTGGGAGCGATAAAAGATGGAGATCAGGCCATGAAAAGGGTGACAAGAACAGCAGAGCAGAAGAAAGAACCCAGCCAGGATTAAAGTCAAGCCTTTCTACTGCCAAAGGCTTGGCTTCCAGTGCTGGGGTTCACAAAGCAGTACCTTCTTTTTCTTCTTCTTCTGCGTCTTGCGACTGGCCGAGCTCTGCAGCAAGGCCTGAAAGGGAGGTGGTTTTGGAAATGGTGAAACCCTTCTGAAATGTGCTAATGGGGATACCCATTATTTCAGAGATGCGAATCCACAGGACACTTAACCTTAATATTCATAACAAAAGGAACATTGCAATGTTCGAGAAAAACGGCCTTCAGTGGTACAAGAGATGGTGAAGGACGAAATGCTGTTCTAAAGTGTGTGGTAGGCAGGAATTAGACGGGCATTACTCATTTTCCTTTATCGGCTGCCATCGGTTAAAAAAAAGGGTGATACTGACGGTGTAAGGGATACCCGCCCACCAAAATAACCAAAGCCTCAATTCTGCCCCCCCCGGAGCATATTATACAACTCTGCATGGAATCGACACAGTCGGCAACAGCGTAACCATGCACCCCCTGCTCTCGCCTAATGCACACCTCCCCAGAAATTTAAGTACAGGCGTCAAGCTAAGGTGCAGGGTACCTGGCTGCCGGTAACGTAGATTCTATGCAGAAGTGCAAACCATCCTTTAGGAAGTTATGACATCACAGTGAGGGCCGACGGCCGCCCCAAGAGGGCTCCGCACACAGCGCCCCGTGTCCTCACCTTCAAGTCTGGGTCCTGGACCTCGTGCTCAGACTTGTAGAGCTCGGGTTCAAAGGGCCCATTGGTGATCCTCAGGGGCCCATTGGCCATCAGAAGCACCGTGAACTTGAACTGGGCCACGTACTCTCCTAGACGCATGGCAAGACAGTCACACAAAATGCAGGAGCCCTACAGCAAAGACTCAGCTTGTCCCAGTTCTTAAGCATATGTTGAAGTGTATTAAAATAAAAATTACTATGAGTACTTATGAAAGCACAGCTTCCCAGAATAGCATTGTACTGGGCACGGGACAGCCAGCTGTTCTCCTGCTTCTATGCTAATGACCAAATGAGGGCTGTATTGGGTCTAGGCAAACGTATGCTTATTGAATTTATGGCAACTGGGGAAGCGAAACATACCAGAAAATGATATATTCTGTATTATTGTAGCTCCCAGTGATCCCAGCCATATTAATTCTGTCAGGTTCAAAGCCACCTAACATCACCAACCTTTCCAACACCCCAGACCCACTGTAACCCAGAAGCCCAGGAATCTTCCCATGTGTGTTTGCCTGTCACAATTTTAATGAAATTAACATCAAGATGGTACAGACACGTACATCATGACCCCTTCTATTACTGCTGCATGATAAGCATCCTCCCAGGAGAACGTTTTAGACCCGCTCTTGTCTCTTGACTTGTCTCCACTCAACAAATTCCATCTGGGGTGGTCTAACAAAATTACGCCCCCCCCCCCCCAGAGGTACACCTGGCCACACAACATTTCTACATCTACCTGACTCCTTTCCCGCACTGAAATTATTAAGCTGCATGTAAAAGCCCCATAAAACTGATAATCCAGCCTAAGACACAATGCACCGGTTGTGAGGTGACCCAGGATGGAAATGCCCAGTTAATAATTACCTGCAAGACACTACGAGCCGTTTTAAACTCACACCGCATTTTAGACTCCTGTGTCTCAGCTTGAGACCGAAACAGTGAGTGTTTGATGTGACATTTCCTCCGGCAGTAAGGCGGCGCCCCCTAATAGCCACAGCAGTGCACCTCACCTTCCTTCTCATGGAGCACGTTAAAAGGCTGCAGAAGCTCGTGTTTGGCGCACTCCACCACACCCAGCCTGGCCTTGCCCTCATCCTCAAATGCCCTGGGGGTGGGAGGTGCAAGAGCAAAGGTAAATCAAGACTTATTTTTGGGGCAGGGGAGAGCGCGACGGACCTGAAGGAGTAATGATGAGGAGAGCGTACCGGAGAGTGAAGGGCATGGCGTCGAACCGGCGCTCCACCTCGCTGAAGAACACGCGAGATGTCTTCATCTTCAGCCCATACTGCTTGGTGGGGTCACGCTTGTAGATGGTGGTTCGCTGCCCGCCGTCCCTGGCCTGGGGAAATCAGCCAGAGGGAAAAGGGTTCAGCCCACCTGTCTGTATACCATGGCGATTGGAGACGTGCACAGTGCCTCACCTTCCCCTCGCCGGTGCTAATCAGGACGTCGATAGCATATACTTCATGGACCTCAAACTCCGCCTTCTCATGGTCCTTTCTGAAGACGGAAGGCAACATCAGCCAATTTAAACTCAACATGAGACTGCAGTAGCAGACCTACAGTACTATCCACAAGGCAGCAGTCTCAAGCCAAACCCTCCTGAATCACCTCTGTTGGTCTGTAGGATTCTGAATAATGGTTTTCTCGCCGTCGATAACATGCTGCTTGAGCTGATGGGACAGCATTCCTGGAAAAGGGAAAAGCAGGCAGTGTTTATATGAAGTAGCTGTAGCAGCTAGTCTGTTATAAGGTAGCACTCTGCAGTACACACCTTCGATGGGGGTGCACTTGAAGGACTGGGCGATCTTGTTCCAGGCCTCAGTCACCTGCGTGTTCTGGGTGGGGGGAAAAAAAAGGTAAATCAATATAATAATAAAAAAAAAAACAAATCATAGAAAGAGTGAATCTGGACATCATATAATCAGGACAGAGATCCCAGTCACGGGTGGCTACACAGTTACCCAGAATCCCGCCCTGAATTTACCTGGTTTCCAGGTTTGACCAGACGCAGTGCAGCTTCTGCACAGAGGTAGGCTGCCTTGATCACATCAGCCTTTCGACCAGTCACTGGAGCCTCCTACAGAAAAGACATTAAGGTACAAATTAGGAGATCCAAACAATTACAGACCACAATGCAATAGGAGCAGCGGAGACAGGCCATTCAGAGAAGGTCCTTCCCTCACGCAAATCCCTGTGGCCTACCTTAGTCACCCCAACAACAAAACTGTGAGCCACATTTGAGATAAATCCATCAACATGGACTCCAAGGTCGCTGAGGAGAGAAAGGGGGAAAGAAAAGTTTATGCTATTTCAGACACCGAGCGAAAGTCAATGGCTACAGACACCTGGAGGAATGAAAGACGGATGGCAAATTTCATTAAATAACTTACCTTCAAGTGTACAGACTGAAAAAGAATTAAAAAGCACTACACTGAACTAATAATCCTTCTCATCATCAACAGCATGTGTTAAAATCTGCACTTTAATTGCATATTGCAGGGGTCTCCAAATCCAGTCTTGGTGACCTATTGTCCCACAGGTTTTCTATCCTACCCCCTTCTGATTAGTCACACCTGTTACCAGGTAAATACCAGTAACCAGTGTGGCTCATCAGAAGCTAAGTAGGACAGAAGACCTACTGGACAGTAGCTCTCCAGGACCGGAGTTGGAGACCCCTGGTATACTGTGATGACACAGACTACGCAATAGCGTGGAATATGTGGATAAATGAAAGAATGTGAAAACAGAGCTGCCCATATTGTAGGAAAAGGTCACGTATGATGACTGGAATCAACACACACAGAGTTCCACGGCTCAGGTGATGACCAAGAGGGGGCGTAAAACGGGCGCTTACATTTTGACTAAGTCTCCATCCTTCAGCACGTAGTCAGGATCGCTCTTCAAAGGGGAGAAGTGGCATACAGAGTTATTGACAGACACGCTGGTGGGGAAGGCGATGCCTGCAGAGAGGGGACCGGACACCAGAAAGAGGCCCAAGTTATTGTGTTACAAAGCATTTAGAGTAGACAGCCAGAAACAGCAGCACTCCGCAATCCACCCTAAGGAAGCGCACCTGTTGCCATAGGGACCCCGTACATCTAACCACCCCATAATGACCCAGATCCCCATGTGTGCTGCTCACCTTTCTTCATCTCCTTCTCCTTCTTAAAGACCTTCCCGGTCTCTGCCATGATGAGGGAGTCTCCCTTCTCGCACAAACTGAGCACGGACACCCCAGCCTTGGCTGCCTCCACCACAGCACGCAAGACCTCTAGACGGAGACAGTAAATCAGCAAGTCAGAATGACCAGAAAAAAGGGTTTAACTATTCTAATTTAATGGTATACATGATGCCGAGAATAAACCAAACACCACTATTTATTAATATACATTAAAACATACCTGGCATGCATTTAATGTTTCAAAACATTTTCCAGAGTCATCTATACTTCTTTATAACCTAGTTCAAGTAACAAACTTCGCCTAAAGAAACGACAGAGGAATGTATTCTTGGAACCTGGTCCCAAGAACAACACCAAGGCCTACGTCTCTATACACGAGACACCAACAATAAAGTAACGGTCATGTGATCAAAATCTCCATAATTATATGGATAAGTTACAGAGAAAAATTGCTCTTGAAAAGGCAAGCGATTATTAAATATAACTTAATAAGAGAAATAGTGAACGGTTCGAAGATTCTCAGTGGTATGAAGTGAGCAACAGCGGTACCCGGTAAGTTAACAACCCGCCTCCCCCACCCATCCCAGCTGTATGTGCTTAGGTTGGGGTCACAAACTGCGACCTCGTGTCATTCCTGTAAAGTGTATTATCTATCCGTTTAAAGTACTAAAGCACCAGAGAAACAAACGGGATCTCAGTGGGCCCGCGTGCACCCCTGCCGAACCACGTGTCTCCCCTCCGCCCGAGGCTGCAGGTTAACGCAGCTTACAGAGAAGTCCGATGCACCTTGTTCACCGCCATGTGCCTGAAAGCCCAGTAGTGGATCATGTGCGGCATGGACAGGGCAGTATGTCGTCTAGGTTACGCTCCTGTCCCGCCGGTCGCCTTGAAGAGATTTCTCAGCGCCATTTCTGCGGCCGAATCCGGCAGGGTTCACATATGCCCGGCCGCCGACTAGCAAGGTGGAAACCGGCCGCACTAAAGCCGGCTTCAATGAAGTAGCAGTCAGACGTCGACCGAACTTATTGTGCTCCACTGGAGCTAACGGATCGGCGACGGCCTGTGCAGGTGATCAAGCCAGTCGGGCGGCCTCCTTTACCAGCCCGCAGGCAATAATGCGCCTATCTGGCGGATCTCACGGGTAGCGCCACCTGGCTAATAGGAGCACGGCCGTCAGCGTGCGCCCTGCACGCCTTGCGCCGTCACAGTTAGGTGGCTTCGCGCGTCCCCCGCGTCGTGGCACATGGCCGCGGCAGTGTCCGGCTGCTCGACTACGGGTCACCTAGCACCGTGGAAAACGCTACCACCGTCCTCCCGGTCAAACTCAGCTGGCATTCACTTACGGTTGGCGATGTCGCCGCCCATTTTATACTTGGTAACAACCAAGTCCTCGGCGATGGTCTGCTCTTGCTGCTCGTCGTCGGACATGTTTCCGAATCGTTCTCTCGAGCAACTTTCTATCAACGCTTCGGCCGCAGGATCAATCAGGAGAGGCAGGCTCAACTCCGCTGTTTCGGCCCAGCCTCCTCCGCCCAGAGTTGGTCACGCCCACAGCGTGATTACGCACGGTGCGTCGCGATAGTCAACCGCCAAAAGGAGCATGTCATCTTGGGAACGATTGTAGTTCTTAGATTTCCAACGGTATTCATGTTATTATAAATTGGAACCGTGGAAACGACAATGGGATGAGAATTGTTATTATTATTATCCCAATTGTTTTATTACGATTATTATAATCATAATTGGGACGGTACTGTGGTTAACACGATTACCTCACACCTCTTGGACAAGGGTTCAAGTCTACATGTATGTGGAATTTTTATGTTCTCCCTGTGTCATTGTGGTTTTTCTCTGGGTATTCCAGTTTGCCCCCACAGTCTAAAAACATGCTGAATTTAATTGCCATTGCCAAATTGCCTATGTGTCTAAATAGTGTATCAGAAAAGGAGGCATTTCAGATGTTTGATCCCATTAACACTATAACTCAAAAAGTACTTGACAGATTGTTTGTTGTAAGATTAAAGATCTGAACCTGACAAAATTTTGAGGAAAACCACAGCGAAATTGAAGGAGCACTGAATAATGATATCAAAGAGAAGTCTAGTTCAGACACTTGATGTCAGCATGATTACTCAAAAATTGTTTGGCTGATTTTTATGTACTACACAGATACATTGTATGGGTGAAAATCTCGACTTGATCAGATTCTGAGAAAAATTACAAAATGCAAGTTTAGCAACAGCAAACAGGAGGATGGGACCTATTTGTTGTTGTTTACTTCATTGACCAGGGGGCTGTTCCACGAAGCAAGCTAACCTCAAAACCCAGCCTTATTTCGACAATCCCGTCTTAATTTTTCCAAATTCGGTTCAACGAACGAGGCTAACTTGAAGCTCCGTAGTATTGCATATTTGTGTCAGTTATTGGAACCTTACATTTCTAAAAGCACACATCGCTCTAAAGCCCTTATGGTTGCAGTCTGAGTATCGCTTTGCGTTATTTTGCCAGTGGTTCACTTCTGTACAGTGTGGGGGATGAACATTTAAGCAAAGCTTGATTACATAAACCGGAAATCATTTCACAGTATTAATGTACAGGTAAGTAGTGATAATACCTCACATTTATATATGAGAGGTGAAAGTGTAGTCATCCAGCATTAGCAATGCATGTCATTACCATTTCCTAAAATGTTTCAGATGGTCTGCACTGCTGAACATCTCATTTCAAACATGGTGGCAAAATGGCCAGGATCAGTACATGATGCCAGAATTTTTCGCGAGTCTTCGCTGCCTCAAAGCCTCAGACAAGGCAAGTCAACTAAAATTCACAAATATACTATAGTTTATTATACTGCAGTCTAATGTGTGTACTTTCTATTATAGGAATTTTTCCTGGTGTGCTGCTTGGTGACAGAGGATACCCATGTCTACCATTTCTTCTCACACCATATACAGATCCTGCAACACCAGCAGAAAGACATTTCAACCATACCCATTGTAAGACAAGGGCACGCATTGAAATGACATTTGGACAGTTAAAATCCAGGTTTAACTGCCTGCGGCATCTCAGAGTTACACCAGACAGAGCGTGTGACATTGTAGTAGCCTGCGCAGTTTTGCATAATGTGGCAATACTGCAGCAGGAGCGTATGCCAATATTGATGCAGGATGAGCAATGGGAAGAGGGCCTAGCAGTGGAAGACCACATGGACGGTAGAGCTGTGAGAGATGTGTACGCAAACACATATTCTGGTTGATTCTGTTGAAAATTTCATTAATCCCCCCCCCAACAAAGAACAATTAGAGACTTCTTCATTTTTATTTAATCTTTCAATCCCGTTGGGGGAAAGGGGAAGCATTTACAACAGTGAACACTAAAATAGACAGTAAATTGATGTTAACCACTTGCATCTCTCCAATTTTTTAATTTCAAGTTTTTTTATTTTCAGTTGTCTATATTCGAGGTCTGCTTTTCGGACTTCTATTTCCTGAATCAAATACGTCTTGTAACAGACGCGCGCGAGCCTCGCTTATCAAGCTTGGCTTGAATTAGCGAACATTAAATCCACCTGAATTTTGTTCATGGAACTCAATGAGCTTGAACTGAACTGTTAGGCTAACTCAAGCGAGGCTATTACAAATAATCATCGATTTTATAAACTCGCTTCGTGGAACAGCCCCCAGGAGAGGCAACATTGAAACTACCAGCAGAGGGCAGCCGAGAGTGCAAACGGGACCTGCAGCTTCCATCTTGGGTACACTGATCTGTCTTCCAAACTTTTTTCTGGACCTCTGGTGAGAAATTTTAAAAATGAATGAAGTGAGTTTCTGAATATTCTTTAATAATGGTTGCCTTGATTTTTGGTTGCTAGTCTGTTTAGCAAATTTCATCCATAGCAGTATAGTAGCTGGTTGGCATGGACCGATAAATGGCTTTGATCCTGATCCCATTCTTCATTTTCAACTGTTTGAATACACACTATATGGACAAAATATTAGGACAAACCTTTTAATCATCGAATTCAGGTATTTCATTCAGACTCATTGCCACAGGTGTATAAAATCAAGGACCTAGTCGTACAGTCAGGTTTGTTCAGAAGTTAGTGTGAATACAGTACTGTCACAGGATGCTACCTTTGCAGTGTCAGTTTGGGATTTTTTTTCCTGCTAGAAGCGTACGTGAGTTACATGTACTTTGTGTGTACAACACTGTCTGTGGCTCTATTTATATATTTTAATAATTTAAATTTAACATCATATAATGTGTACAGGCATGTGATGTGTTCACATAATTTTTTGTATTTCTGCAGGTTGCAGTTCCGAAATAGAACTACCCGCTTCCAGCCCCCTAAACAGGTCAGTCTTTATCCCCTCACTCCCCCCCCTGCAATTATTACTCGTCTTTTTTTATGAAAATGTTGGCAATATTTCAGAAGAACAAAAAAAAATACAGAAGATCCATGGGAATGTGAAACATCGTACATGGTTCATTATTAAAAATTCTAAATTAATAAATAATAAATAAAATGATTAAATAAATTAAAGTTAAGGCGTTACTGCAAGAAACACAAGATTCCACAATCAAAGAGAGTGAGGTTTGTTGCCACACAATCCATGACATGTAGAGCCCAGTTTTTATTTTTAAACCAAAATTAGGCTACTTAATTGTCACACCCCGCTCCGAACCGTCCTCGTGTGTGCCACGCCCACCTTAATACCCAGTGTTTTCCCCTGATTGTTTTCACCTATCTCTCGTTCCTGCCTGCCTGTCTGATGTATATGAAGTCTGCGTCAGCGTAGGTCCGGCAGACTGGTCATTGAAGTTGATGTTCGTGCTACCCGCTCCTGTGTTGGGAAGTTCCTTGGAAATAAACCCCGTTTCCCGTACTCCCGGCTTGGATTCCCTGATTTCGCCGCTAGACCAACAGCGCAACGTGACATTAATACTGCATTAAAGACAACTTTAATAGCACTCATATTTGTATGTTTACTTTTGTGATCGCAATCAAAAAATAATAAACAAATTTATATTACGTTTATTTTTGCTCAATGTTTGTTTAGTTTTATTTTTTTTTCTCATCTTCATAACTCTTGCCTTGGATTTAATGAAAGGCGTTTGTTAATTACGTGAATAAATGGTAATACAACAAAACCGATAATCTCAGAGGCAAAAATCGACAATTTAGACAAGTTATATAATTTAAGTCTGTTCAGACTTATTTGAGAAAATTGATATGCTACAGTAATGAATTGTTCATAAATTCTTAAATTTTAGGTGCGATTAATAATGACTAATCAAAGAAAACTGTAAGATTAATGATTTTTTTTTTATTCAATTCATAGCCCATGTGTAAAACGCAGGAACTTACTGTCACAGCAGCAGATGTGGCTCCATGAACTCCCAATTGTATCGGCAGCACACAACTCGCATTCAAAAAATATGTGTAGGAGCTTTGATTCCATAGAAAAGTAATTTATTTTTCGACCGTGATAAAAACCTCAAATACAACAGAACTAAGTAATTACAAAAAGTGTAAAATGGAATGTTACAATTTGTTCATTTAGTAAAACATACCATCCTCTTCGACTGGCCATGAGCTCCCCCTGAGCTTCTCATACTGTGAAGCACTTCATCAAAAAGCACAGTGATTAAAACCTGCTGAACCAGATGAAAATGAGAACACGCACGCTGACGTTCTCGTGGGGCTGATACCAGTGCGTAACAGCAAGCCTGATTTGTGTGTCCCCTGTGTCCTTCATCAGCTTCAGAGGCACCAATAAAGCACTTGTATCTCTGGTGTCCTTCATTTGATGCCTCGCAGGTTGAATTGATGTGTCTGAACAACACAGATGCTGCCCCTTTAGTGCCGCCCCACCAGCCTCTGGCTTTTTCTTTGTCACTATGTTCGCACAGCGTCTGGCTTCAGGAACATTCTGCTGTGCCAGTAGTTGGGATTGTTAAAAGACCGGTCTGCCCCGGACTCGCCCACACCAGCACGCACCTTCACAAACCCCCCCAGCCCCGAGCTCTGGCTGTCCCTAGGCCTGAGGGAGCCCTTGTCCTCCATGTGGATGTTCTGGTATTCCACCTGGTCCCCCACCATCCTTACAGAACCCATTTCTTCATACTCATATCCATCCAGATCCCTGCTCCCCCTACTTTTTAAGGTTCTGCTCAGTCTGGGCTGTTGGTTCATATACTGGTACTCTTCATCCTCATCTTGTGCAATATCCTGCCCTTCTACACCATTCTCCACCGGCGTCCTGTCTCCTGCCTCTGTTCCTGTTGTACTGCTGTTTCTCTTCAAGGATGCGACCGTGCTCTCACTTCTGCCTGCCCCCACATCACCGATGTCCATGTATTCATATTCCACAGCTTCCGGCTCCTGCCTTCGATGCCATTGCCCCCTTTTGCCGAGATCGGCTTCAGGGACACTCGCACCTCTGTTCCTTGTCATTGGCAGGAACTCTGCTGTGGAAGCTACACCCTCATTGGACAGCGTCCTGTGCCGCCTGGCAACATTTCTGTCTGAGAAGAGAAGCTCTCTGCTCTCTCTCTCGGTGTCTCGCTCTGCTGGGGAGATGCTTACATTGCAGGTCGGGGAGAGAATAGCAGAGAGCTGTCTCCTGCCTTTGCCGTGCATCAGTAATCCGTCATCGAGGTCATCAGCGGAATGGCTGATGGACCCAGGAAGCAGGCAGGCCTGATTGTTCATGTATTCATACTCCTCAGAGTGTTCCCCATCTCCTGCCATTCCCAGCAAGGCAGAGGCACAGCGGGAGCTGCGCCGGGGGATCTGATTGGTTTTGGAAGCTGAGAGCAAAAGAAGACCCTCTGAGGAAAAAGAACAAGAAAATAAACATGGATCAGTAAAATGTCCCACAGCGTTTTGCAGCCGACTTAAGCGGTTTCAGTGACCTCTTTGGAACTGAGGGATTCTTGTCCAGAGATCCTTGGTATAATGAGCCCTGACTGTCTGTTCTGCACTATATGCATGTTTGTCCGTGCTCTATGTACTTGCTGCTATGTGCACAACAAATTCCACCATGGTAACAATAAAGTTTACCTTAACTTTAATTAATCTTAAAACTTCTATGCGCAAACATGCGTGACTCGCTACAGATTAAAAACAGCACAAAAGCCACACAGCAAAATCATTGAGGCATGGAAGATAAAGCTGTAAGGGTACCTCGCTCCTGGCTGTCTGCTCCCCCTGGCAACACATATCCATTATGGTCCTCCTCCCCTTCTGTTTGGGGGGAGGGAGTCTCCGGGGCTCCGGATATGTAGGCGCTGTCCGTACGGCAGCGGCTGATCGCCATGGAGAAATCGTCGCTTAGCTCCGCCTCCAGAAGGGTGCCACGCCCCTCCGAGCACTCCGACAGGGTCCGCGCAGAGTTCAGCCTTGAACGGGACGGCCAAAGCTGCACAAGGGAGAGGGGAGGGAAAGCGCAACCCGTAAGCCAGAGTCTGGTCATTAACAAACAAGACTAAAACCAGGGGGTATTCCACAAAGGACGATTTTCATTAGACAGATAACTTAAACCAAATGTAAGGACTGTCCAATACGAATGTCACTTTTCTCTCTCCCTATTGGACAGTCTTCAAGCTTGGCTTAAGATATCCAGATAATTGGGAAATTCTGTTTTATGGAATATTCCCTGGAGGCCTGTATCATGAAGCACGATTACCTGCTTAGCTAAATAGATAACTTGTCAGATTTATGGTGGTCTGGATTAAATGGAATAGAACATAGACATTGCAAAATCCTAAAGTGCATTTTAACTGGCATACCTTCAATCTGACAAGTTATCTCGCTAACCAACAAATCTTGCTTCCTGAAACAGGCACCAGCTTACTGCAGAAATGTGGACACAGAGGTGAACACAGCATCACATTCACACTGACCTGTCTGGCACTTTCACCAGCACCAGGTGTCATGGGCAAGTAGCCCGTCTGTCCCGACTAAAAGAGAAACAGAGCGATCAGATGGCTTGCATAAAGGACAGAAAAATCAAGGGAAATGTCACTTAGGGATGCAGGCACTTTTCGTTTTTGTGATCTAGAGCATTGTTTCCCAATCTAGTCCCTGGAGACCAAAAGGCAGTACACACTTGTTCTGGGAGCAAAATGAGGGAAGGAGCAAAAATGTAGACCGTCGGTGGGACTTCGAGGACCAAGTTTGGAAACACTGATCTAGGCAGTCGGATGCCCTGCTGGTGCATGATTTTGTTGAGTCAGGAAGCCTCACCCTGTTGATGTCGACACGTAGCTGGGAGCGACACCGGGATGGCGGTGGGAATGGGAATGGGGGAAGAGGTTCATCACCCAGCCGCTCGTTGGGGTTCTCCAGTGCCACGTCCAGGTCGTCCAGTGTGCTCTTGTGGTAGTGCGGCTCCTCAATGGTCAGATCAGCTGTACCCCCGTCTGCCTGCATTGGCATAGAACAGGAAATATTAACCTAGGGCTCCGCCCCTTCCTGTCTGAAAGGTTGGGTCTACCTATTCAGGTACCGATACCCAGGTAAGACCGCTACATACTACTGGGACTTTGCTGGGACCTCCTTCTGGCGATTTAGCTTCCTTTGGTCAAGTATGTCTCACTGCAAGCTGAGTTAAGGTGGGATTGGATATCCAAGTCGGCCTGTTGTGCTTCAAGAAGCATTTAGCATTATTGAATCATTACTATATGGAACAACATAAACAAAAAAACCAAAAAGTCCTATTTCTAATTTCATGAAATTACCTCCGTGCATACTGGGCAAGCCTTAGGCAGTCAGAGGAAATCCTTAAAACTATTTATCTGGGTAGTAAGTATATATTTATACCAGATTTACTTTCTGTTTCCTTTTTCCATGCCCTACATTCCTACAAGTAGAATCCTAGGGCAGTGATCGATGTGCCAGGTACCTTAACATATTATCCCAAGATGATTTGGCAGGAATTCATCAATTGTCTATAACTGCTTGTCCTATGCAGGGTCACGGGGGGTCTGGAGCCTATTCCAGAAGCTAAAGGCACAAGGCAGGGAATAACCCAGGATGGGGTGCCAACCCATTGCAATACACACACAGCGTTCACACCAACAGGGAATCTGGCAGCTTCAGTTCACCTCAGAATGTTTTTGGTCTGTGGAGGGAAACTCGAGAATCCAGTGGAAACCCAACAACAAGCAGAGAAGAACATGCAAGCTCCACACACATAGCCAGGGTGGGAACTTAAATCCCTGACTCAGAGGTGTGAGACAACAGTGCAAACCAATGCTCTACCCTATTTGCCAATGATATGCACAATAATACTTGAAACATTAACAGAAAACAAAGCCATTCATTATGGCTCCAACACAAACAGCATGGCTGACTGGCCGTCCTTACCTTGATGACAAGGTAACGCTGTGGATCCCTGGCCATGCGCGTGAATTCACTGGCCAGCTCCTTAAATGTGGGCCGCACACTCTCATCGATCATCCAGCCTGGGGGAGATGGGGCCGTGTGAGGGGGGGAGAAGCCACAGGAGAGGCCAGCGGTGTGAGACCAGGCCGGGCGGCTCGGGACACTCACATTTCACCATGACCATGTAGACGTCGATGGTGCAGATGGCAGGCTGAGAGAGCCGCTCACCCTTCTCCAGCAGGTCTGGCACGTCCTGGGGGCGCATCGTTGCGTATGGCTCCGCCCCAAACGACATCATCTCCCACACGGTCACCCCTGTGTGCGAACGATTGGCTAAGCGTGTGCTGCCAAGTAGAGTCTCTCTATGAGTTCATACCTTTGTGCTGGATTTGTGCTGGAGTTGTAATCATATCTACAGAGATCTGTGGTGCTCTGTGGAAGCTGAAGCTGAGCTTTATCCAGTAATTACTCACGATTGTCAGTCCCTCCCACAGCAAGCATGCAGGGAGAGGCACGTGGACAAGTCAGCACACACACCAACTCACCGTAGCTCCAGACGTCGCTCTGGTGCGTATACCTTCGGAAAAATATGCTCTCCAGAGCCATCCATTTGATGGGAGTCTGGAAGAGAGGACAGGGAAGGCTGCCTTAACAGCAGAAAGCTCTGATGCCTTGTCCTAGTCATGCGATCGGCGTGTCTGCGGAGACTTACCTTGGCCTCGTTGTACAGGTACTTCTTGTCGTCGGGGTACAGCAGGTCAGCGATGCCGTAGTCAGAGATCTGCACGATGAAGTCGCTCTTGAGAAGCACGTTGCGGGCAGCCAGGTTCCTGTGTACCATGCAGTGCTCCTCCAGGTAATACATGCCCTGTGGCAGGAGGCACACGCATGCAATGCAACATGCGTTACTGGGCAGGTATGGCTGCACTGGCATACACACATGCACAGTGTAGATGTGCATACACTGTATAAACAGTGTACAGGTATATACATACATATATACACCACATACAGGTATATATATATATACCAAAACATTACATATACAACTGGCATACAACAGCGTTCATGGTTCTGCTGGAAGAAGGTTATGTTGGGTATCAGGTTGCTTCCAAGTCCAAAATTTCTTAGACACCAGTACACAACTACAAGGTGAAGCAGGAGACACTGGGATTGACCAAAAATGAGCCAGGTAAAGGGCAGAAGCGAAACTGCCATGCCAGAGATAACCATTAACATATGTCACAGTTTCTTGTCACTCACGGAATGACATCAAGTGACCTTCAAAAGGACTGGGAAACATTAAGTTCAGGTGTGAGGTGCACTGCTAGGACAGTTCGTACCGGGCTCCTAAGGGCACGACTGAAGACCCATAAAGCAAGGAAGCAGCCCTTCATTAATGAGTGACAGAGAAGAACCAGGCTGTAGTTTGCAAAAAATGTATTAATCACAGACACACAGCCATAAATTGAGAAATGAGTGAAACAAAAAAAGCTGCTATTATTTTTTCCAGAATTGCACTAAACACTTATACCCACATTCCTCCAACTATATTAATTTCCCTGCATATCAGGTCTTCTTCAATAGCTTTAAGTGATTTCCCAGAGTTCCTCATTCCTCCCTAACTCTAACCAGCCCGCGCCCTTTTGCCGTTCTGCGACCTGCGTGTGCGTGCATGCGAGTATGCATCCCCACACCCTGGGGCCCTGGCGCATGTGGCACTCACCTTGGCGATCTGCACACACCAGTTGAGCAGCCGCTGAGGGTTGAGGCTGTCCTTCCGCTGCCTGATATACTCCAGCAAGGACCCCTGGGAGCTGAGTGACGTGACCAGCTGCAGGCAGGAGCCGGGGCACACCCCCAACAGACGCACTATGTACGGGTTGTCCAGGCTGCCCATTGCCAGCATGTGCTGCAGACGGCATAAAGGACAAGTGACAGTACGTTAACAAACCTGCCATAGAGCCATGCAGACATACTGGAGTGTAAATACTATTGCTGCAAACTCCATCACTGTAATCTGCATCACTGCAAACTCCTGCAGTGTCAGTTCCATCACTGCAAACTACATCAGTGTCAATTCCATTACTGCCAACTAAATCAGTGTAGATTCTATTATTGTAAATTCCCTCAGTGTACCCTTCATCACGGTAAATTCCATCACTGCAAACTCCATCAGTGTAAACATCATCAGTGTAAACTCCAACAGTTTAAACTCTGACGTCACTGACTCCATTTGTAGGGCTATGAAAATGAAGTCCAACAAATTAATACATAATGTGCTGTGATGTGCAATGACGTGAATGCAATCTATGACCTGTTAGGACCTAGAGGGGACCTGGTGCTGTCCCATAGGAACCTGATGTTACTTCTGCCATCTCTCCGCCTCAGGCTACTTGGCCTGGTGACCAGCAGGCCTTCAGTCATAATGACACATTGTTACATTGTTTGAACTGCATCTGTGGATTTTTACATTTCTGGAAATATTCAGTCAATAGTCTCACAAAAGTTTCAATCAGCTTCTTCTGGGTGGAGCTTCAGAAGTCCCAGCATGACGTGTGTGTCTGTTGAAGGCGCTTGCGTGCATATGTGTATGTGTGTGAATATGCGTATGTGTGTGTATGTGTGTGCGTGTCTGCATGTATGTGTGTGTGTGTGTGTGCATGTGTGTGTGTGAATATGCGTATGTGTGTGTATGGGAGTGCGTGTCTGCATGTATGTGTGTGCATGTGTGTGTGTCTGTGTGTATGCGTGAGTGTCTGCACGTATGTGAGTGCATATGTGTGTGTGTGTCTGCAAGTATGTGTGTGTGTATATGTGTGTGCGTGTGTCTGCATGTATGTGTGTGTGTATATGTGTGTGCGTGCATAGGTCTCACATCAGTGATCTCAGTGAAGGTCTGCCGGCCTGTTCTGTCCTGGATGGTTTTAATGGCCACTGGAATCTTGATGGTGTCACCTTCAGGAATCCAGACTCCCTACAAGGCAGAGTCAGAAGTGAGAACCTGAAGCGGAAATAGTTTGAGGCCTGACCCAGCAGTCCGGATCAATCAGAACTAGTAAGAAACCTTCCTGGCCTTTAACATTTTATTTTTATATTTTTGCAGGATTGCGTCACTGACTGAGGTCTGATGAAACTAAGTGTTTGATACTCAGTAACTCAGTAGCTATTAAGGGCTGGACAGCCTTGCCGCTCTTCACAAACCTTGTGACACATGAAACATGAGCCTCAGCCTCGCTCCCGCATAAAACATGAGCCTCAGCCTCACTCCCGCATAAAACATGAGCCTCAGCCTCACTCCCGCCTAAAACATGAGGCTCAGCCTCACTCCCGCATAAAACATGAGCCTCAGCCTCACTCCCGCATAAAACATGAGCCTCAGCCTCACTCCCG
>JABFDZ020000090.1:1163506-1188416 GCA_019775955.2 Pollimyrus isidori | reverse complement strand
GCTGTCTTTCACGATGTCCGCCCAGTGCACCTTGGGAGCGCAGCTCAGGTACTTGTTGCTTAAGATCTGAACGCCTCCCTCCAGAATCTCTGTGGGGGTGGGAGAGGGGAGGCCATGCACACACACACACACACACGCACACACACACACACACACAGACGCACACACACACGCACAGACACAGATGCACAGAAACTGGTGAGGAGAGTGTTGTGGTCAATGACATTCACAGGCTGCATGTCAGTGGTATATCAGTACTAGGCCTGATATATTTGTCCTCACCAAACACACACACAGACACACACAGACACACACAGACACACACTGACACACACAGACACACACTGACACACACAGACACACACAGACACACACTGACACACACAGACACACACTGACCTGGTGCCTTTTTCTAATTATTTTATTGAAATGTAATTGTCCTCATCATATAATATGCAGATTTCTAAGGGTTGTAATTTTAAAACAGATATGCCCGCACCTTACCACCTAACTCCCCCCCACCCCCCCCTTCTCTGTTTTTTTCCTCCTTCACCAGTGCCACCCCCCACAGAGTTCCTTCGTTCCCCACTAGGGGGCTCACCACCTAATCTGAAAACCTGTGCTGTATGTAAAAGCAGAGACACTGGGTATGGGGGCCGATCCTACAGAGCAGCTTTTACATCAAAGGCAGCCAAGAGATACATAAGGTAAGAAATTCGCGCAGTGCGCAGACAGGAGGCCCCCTGGGGCCGTCCCTCACCAGTGAGCCGCGTGAATCCCAGCTCCCGCAGGCCCTGCTGCCCATCCTTCTGGTAATTGACCAGCACAGCCAGGGCCCAGCGATCCTCATACAGCGTCGTGCCCCTGATCACCCGCAGCTGCTCCAGGGGCAGGTATGAGAACTGGTTGATGGCGATGAGGATGTAGCCGGTGACTTCCCGGATGGACTGAGGAGACACATATTATAGTGCTCAACCGTTGCCAACAAGTTCATAGCCCAGATGAACCCCCATCTTGTTACAAAGAGGCAGCAGCAAAGGAAGGGGGGCAATAGGCAGGGTTTTATTTTTTATTTTTAGTATTTAAGTATTTTTTACTCAGTGTTTAGTCAGTAATGTTGAGCCGCCATAACAGGGGTATCTTTATGTTTGTGAAAGTTTTATTTACACAAAAATGTTCAGTAACCAATCAGATTGTAGAGGAGACGGGTCCAAGCAAGTAGAGAATGTGGCACCGAGCCATCTGATTGGATGAGTTTTTATAGCCCAGGATAGAGGCGGCCTCAAGGCAACAGGGCACCTGCGTACCGATGATTCACGTCAACAGCTACTGCTGTGATCACCTGCAATCACGTACTGAGCAGCACTGCACAGCAGGCGGCCCAGAGGCCCTTCACTGGATGTAAGCATCGGATCAGCAGCTATGTGTAACTCTTGGGGATGGGGGAGTAAATTTTGTAGAACAGCCAAAATTTGAAGATGGAAGATATGGATCACAACAATGAGGAGACGGTTTTTGGCCGTGTACCTTTCATCAAGACACTGAGATTGATGTGCTATGGTGATGTCACCTATCCCCACATTCAAGGGTCTGTCATGTAACCCCCCCCCCCCTCACCTGGAGAAAGGAGAAGTTGCGATTTTGCTCCATGTGTGTGATCTCCAGGTTGCCCATGACGATCTCGCAGTCAGTGTACATCTCCTTCATGATATTGTACTGCACGTCGGAGTTCCCTGTCATGCTCAAGGAATTCTGGGTACCAGTGCACACAGCCACTGAGGAAAGGCGAGACGAGAACATGGTTTTCTCAAACAGATGCATTTGTATAATTTTAGAAGTCGCCAGCACTGCATGAATATACATGAATCTTAGTCATTATAATTACTGTGCACTTATATACATTATGAAGTTCTTCGTTTTGTGTGATAAAGGTGTATAAAGAAGTTAGTGAAAGCCTTCACTTTTCCTCATCAGAAGCCACCCCCCTATCTAATTACTGCCCCCCCACCCATGCGCCTCCGCAGAAAAAAGTCAGGACCTGCCACTGCTGCAGTGCCCTAACAATGCCGTCACTCTTAATGGTTTGTTCTGCCAGTGTATTGGCGGACCAGAGAGCGATAATTTATCGTGATCATTCTGATTGTACCTCTGATAAGTGTTTCAGAATGAACACACAGTCCATGGACGGGTTTGGCTACATTGTCAAGTAAACAGAGTGTGCAGCATGGCTCACAGGCAAGAGGGTAACACTGTAGTTCACAGGGCACAAATAATATAATATTATGCTATTTCATATGTATTAATTGACCAACACAAAGTCTATACTGGTCTTGTGTTAATTCATCATTAATTGATCGTGTTGATGTTTTGTCTGAAGCGGTCATTATGTCACTATCTAATTTTGTAAACCTGCATGAACTACTAGTTCAAGGAACAAGTAATGAATGTCAAAAACTGATGTAATGAATCGCTGGCCAGTCTGAACTAGTTCTTTTTTATGATACCATGTTACGTTCAATTTGTTTATTATGCGCATGTCTTCCGGTTACTTCCTGTGTTTGCTCCCTGGTTGTATTATGTTCAGTTTTCCTTGTTTTAGTTTGCCTTGGTGTTGAACCTATTGTAACTGCTAATTGACCTCACCTGCTCCTCATAGCCCACACCTGCCCCTTGTTAGTCCTTCTTATCAGTGTATTTAAGTGCCTGTCTTTGTTTTGTGCTGGAGCCTGATTGTGCTACTATTAGTTGGTTCTTGTTTTTCCACTGCTTGTGGTCCCATTTATTTTCTGGTTACCCTTTATGTTCATCAAACTCTTCAATTTGTTGTGAGCTTCTCTGTTTATGCCTCATCAAGATGTCTTTGCTTAAGAACTTCTGCTTTGTTTGCACACAGCCACTGAGGAAGGGGTTTTGCTTTTTGTGGAAATGGTTTGTATTTGTGAAGCTATTATTAATCCTTAATTCATCCCCATGGATTTTCTCTACACATCCCCTGTCTTGATCTCTGTAGGCAAGTGCAGACTGGGCATGAAGGGCCATAACAGCACCCAGGGAGTTGGGGGTTAAGGGCTTTGCTGAGGCTGGGCTCGAACCAGTGACCTTCCGATTGCAGACACAGAGGCTTAGCCCACTGGGCCACATGTCTGCTCCCACGTGAGCCAATCTGCTGTAATTTGGAACCTTTGGAAAGATGGTGTTTGTAAGCCAGGTGGCAACACACACACAGTCTAGCTATGCGTACATGTTACGGCTGAGGATGTCGTGCTTGTACATCTTTCATGTTTTCTTAATAACCAAACGGAAGCAAGCACTACTTATTGACCCATGTGAGAGCAGCATGCCATATGTTCACTCCACCAATTGCTAAAAAATGCTACCCAAAGACATGGTCCCATTCGAAATGATTGAAAACCAGTGATTTAAAACGCTGATTAAAGTGACAGCAAATTAATGAGAACTGGATCTATGTCGCTGATCGTGATTTTTAAGCAAAAATATGCAGCATGTTGCCCACCCTACCCCAGTGTATACCCTCAGTGGCAGATTATGGCTAAGATGTGGAACACCACTGTTGTGATACTGTCTCTGAACATTCAAAATGCCGGTTTGTTCTGGTAGCATATGCACTGAGTGGAGGGTTACGTGGGATTTACGGAATAAAGCCGTTGTGAAGCCAGGCAACCAAGCTGTTCCAAAAAGGTGAGTAAAGGCACTAGATCAGCTGGGTGTGGAGCACTGAGAATCTGGTGAGGTGAACAATAACTCCAAGGAGAGGCAGACGTGCTCCTTTTAATAATTTCAGTTATCACACGGTTATTAAAACTGTCGGGTGTATCACCCTCCTTTTCTGGCAGTTGGATAACTTCCTTATTGCTTCTGGAAAAATACAACAGACACACACACACGCACACTGGCTAGCCACAGGGAATAGGTTATAAAGGAGTTTTATGAGCCGTGATGCACTTTATTAGAGGTCTTTGGAATGAAGGAGAAAGGTCAGAAGGTTGGAAGGTCTGAACTCCAGGCAGGGGTTACTGCATAAACAGAGCTACTGATTTGGCACTTTGCTGCTATGGGCTGGGCATGTATCATAGGAAGAGAACTCGGTGAAGTCCATCCAGTGATACCCACAGTCCACTTCCGAGAAAAATGTAGCAAGAAAGGGCATAATCATTAAAAAATAAACTCTGATTCCTGTGTGGTCATGGTAGATTTCTGTTTTCATATCAGGGACACAATTTCACAACCTGAACAGCTGATATTGATATACAAAAATAAAAGCACCTTATAACAAAAACCCTAATCTACAGTTAAAGTCCCACAACTTGCCAATTTCTGAACAAATACTTGCGACGTGAAACCGTGCTCGGTTGAAGCAGGAATTAATGTCTCTAACCTGCTGTAACTGACTGATCTTGGGCTCACGCCCACGGGCAGGTAACAATCGGAGCAGCGCCGTGCGAGGCAGTGACACAAAGAGCTGTGGAATGTGTTGTTGTTTGGCACCCTCTGGTCAGGTATGATGGGTGTCACCCGGAATAATGAGCCTCCGATTCACTCCTGTCCTGTGGCCAAATGCGGAACGCACTATATTTACATTCTTACTTTCAACAGAAATGCTCACTGTGTATGACTAACAAAAGTAAGTGGGACAAAAACAGCAAATTGTGCAATTTTTCGGGGTAAGGTGTTATTGTAACTCGACAATAATTGCTTTTTCAATGCTGATGGCCGCAACATACACTTTACTGATTAACTAGTGAATGTGTTCATTCACCCTGTCTACTGTAAAATGTAGTATACCGTATACTGGGCATTTTCAGAACATTTCAAACTACTCTTCAAGGCAGCTGCTTCCTTTGCTTCTTTGCAGGCATATAGGACATTTCTATTCAATTTCTCCAGCACGGCCTGATGATTAACAAAGTGGCTGAGGGAAGAATGTTTTCATGTGGGACAGGGGCTGATTCTGCTGGACCCTCAGCACCGAGGCTGTGAGCCGATGCCAACGGTGGGGCCATCCAATGTTGAATTTTACATGTCCTCTACTCCAGGCAAACCCAACCGTGATGCTGTTTCCTGTTGTCTTAACTCACTTGGTCTTGGTCTTAGGGAAAATACAAGACAATGGAAGCAATGAAAGGTGTCAAAATTGCCCGTAATGCACGTGTTTGCCCAGACGAACTGGCTTCCTGCGCACGATCCCTCATCTCAGGTGACTGAGCCTAACAAGTAGAACTCAAGCTGAAAGATGTCACATTCCGACACTGTTGACATGGACGCCTTCCGGATTGCACCAAACCCCGGAGATACGATCAAGGCTCTACGCCACCATTCTCGAAGACCATGTTAACATGCTGGCACTTTGGGAGGAAGACAGGAATTAAAGAATTCTCCTTGACAAAAGCGTGGTCTGTCTGCAGCTGTGTGAAAAGAGGTTAATTTGGGAAGGAGTCTCCGTAGAGCCCAGGGGGTAAATGGCTCTGGATAGGAAGCACGGATCTTTCGGCCGAAACACAAAAATGGCATTGTGGCATGTCTGTCTAATGCATGTATAAGCATTGGCTGCAGTTGGGGGGGGGGGGCTCAAAAATGTCTGTGGTTCATTGTGTCCTTACTGTGTGGCTTCAAAGACAATGGAGCAAGTGTGATGAGGCCAAGCTGACGGAGAAGGGTGAGCAGGCGGAGCCGCACGGCACTCATACTCACACGCACACCAACAGATCGATCACGACGCTTGGCTGTGTCCTGCAGAATGGCCAGCAAGCCCATGCCCACACGCTGGTACTTTCCAACCATGGCTAACAGCGCCGTGGTCTTACGGCCCGAGATGTCTTTATACACACTCACGTGAGTGTGCAAACAAGCAGACCACTGTTGGGACGCCAATGTCCTGAAACACCCACGGACTCTACACACTCGCTCCATTTTGTCTCCTCAAACACTCCATGTCTTCAGAACCACACAGAGACAATGGAAAGACTACAACCATTTGCCTTTATATGTTTGGTTTAACTGACCTGTTTGTGGAAGCCTTTAATCCAATTCAATTCGTTTTTATATAGCGCCTTTCACAACAGAGTTGCCCCCAAGGCGCTTTATATAGGTGTGTTGTGATGCAATCGCTAGTCAACCTTTGCTGGGAAATGCAGAAACCACAGCCAATAAGGACGTGTTTACAGTCTGCAGATGGTAAGTAGGGTGACATCGTAGGGGGACAGATGGGGGAGGACTGAGAGGAATCAGACTAAGGAAAGGAAGTTGGGCCCAGACTGGCCTTCACACAATGACTCTATTCTGAACGAGTAGAGTCCAACTGCCAGCCACCCCTCCTTCTGGTTACCTCATCTTCCCTTCTGTTTCCCTTATTCCGTCCTGTCTCCCTCTGCCTCTGTCTATCTCTCCCTCTCTGTTTGTCTTCCTTTTCCCTTCTCTCTCCGTCTTCTGTTTCTGGACTTGTTCTCCTCTCTCTGTCCCACTCTCCTTGTCCTGGTCTCCTTGTCTGTTTGTTTCGTTCTGCCTGTACGTGTGTCTTACTCTCTCTGATTCTCCATTCCTCACTCCTGTCTTTCTCTCCATATCTCTCATTTCATCCCCGCTCTGTCCATTTCTCCCTCTTCGTCCAGCACTGTGTTTTCCCCTCTTTCATTCTGCCTTCCACTCGATATCTGTCTCGCTCCTTGCCATTCTCTGCCTGTGTCTCATTGATTCCCCCCTTCCTGTCTTTCTCTTTCTCTCTCTGTCTTTCTCTCCATTTCGCTTTCTTTTCAGTGCCAACCACAGTTACGACACAAAAAGCGAAGACAGCATTGCACACCGAGGGGCTAATTCAGCCAAAACAGGGGTGTCCCAGTGCCGCGCCAAAGGCTCATTCACTCTGATCCAGGTGGTTCAAGGTGTTTCATAGTTAACAAAAGAAAAAGAAAAGAAGGGAAAAGGGGAGGGGATAAAAAAATCCCGCCGAAGAGGCAATTGAAACAGCGAGTCGAGTAAACAGAAACTTGGCTCAAGCCACCAAGAGATTACCACATACCTGTAAAAACATTCTCACAGTTGAGTTCATTACGCTGAACTCCAAGCGCACATGTACGTAAACAATAAGTCACTCTTCAACAACGCCAGAAAGCAGGTGTACATTTTACGAACCATCCAGCAATTAAAAAATAAGAAGCAGAGTCGGTGCGTCTTGTGATTTTAATGTTATTTTACCTGCTTTGACATTTGGCTCTTAGTTGTTTTTCCTCCAAATAATGTGAGTAATGCAAGCAGCAGGACTAACTGGTTGTTGTGTTTTTGAGATGCATCAGAAATCCAGGTGAAAAAAAACCACATACTTTCCTTATCCACGGTGTCTTATAGATTTTCACAGTGCTTGAGTCACAGATAGGAATAGAGATTAACATCAGTCACATACTAAGAGTATTTTTAAAATCATTCACTTGGAAGCCTATTTTGAGTCATACAATTACATTTATCAAGCTTTTCACATAAAGTAATTACACATGGTATTATTGTAATATATACTGATTATATTAAATTTGTCCTTCAGACTAAGCAAAATGTTGAATTTCTAAATGCTAAAGTGTGAACCACAGTAAGAATTCAGGGGCTACTTTTAAAAGCGATTTCAGAGGAAATCGGATTTTTGGAGTGTTCATCTGGGACGCCAGGCAACCAAGAAACGCAAGCCCAACGAACCATTGACAATCCTATGACACCTGAAAAAGAAATCTCATTTGTCCACAACTAGAGGTCTACCCACTTGCCCTTTCATTTCCTGTTAGGACAAGGATGCACAGAATTCAAGGACAAGACATCTTTGAACACTTAACATCCAAAGAATGGTGTGTGTTTTTAAATATATGTTTTAACCCATCAGTAGAATATTCATTGTTCTTTGAGAACTTTGATCCTATTTTTATTGTGTTTTATGATACTTTACAGTATGTTTTTAAAAATGTTAATGAAATTAATTGGAAATGAGGTCTTTATACTGCAGTCCTTGTATCAATCCATGTTTGTGTTATAAAAAAGGTGTTAGACCAAAAAAAAGCCAATGATGTGATTCAGGACAAGTTAACTCCTTACAAGTAAACATACTCCAGGTTTGGGGTGTTTGATTAATGGGTGGGTCAAAGTTTTGATTTAATTTAAGGGCAGACACATCACGCCTTTCTGTCCCTCATAACTGATGGCACATTCATTCATCGGGTTTTAAGTCAGCTGTTTGCTAAGCCTTTCCTGTTTCCTGGAGCCGATGACCTTTGAGTCCAATCGCCGATCAGCCAGGTAGATGTGTCTTTTATTTATTTAACTGCTGTGTACCTTTGGTATTTCTTAATGGCCCTGTTGACAGCAGTCAGCGACACCTTGCTGGCTGTGATTGGTTCCAATTCCACCCATGATGACTACCCCCCCCCCCCCATGCGGACTGGGTTCCTCTCTAGTCAGCCCTGCAAGATAAGCTCAGGCACACCTTTCTCAGAAGATATCTTTACAGTTACATAGGGAGACTAGTCAAAACACCATTAGAAATATATTTCAGAAGCAAATCACGGAAAGCTTTCACTCAAGGTGGCTGGGGAAACACAAGCATTGATAATACAGTTCACAGATCCACTTTATTTAGCCAGTCTCCATACAATGTGTTACCCTAGCGCTCCTTTGAGCTCAAGCTACAATTTTAACTCAGTTTAGACTGAGTTTGCCAGTCTTGGCCGTGCTTAAAATCAGTCTTACTCACGTGCAAAATTAATGCGTTAAAAGTAAAGACAAACCGGACGGGCCACTTCTCTGAGTTTCATTGCACAAGATGCAATAAATAAAGTTTTACTAACTTTTTATCAAAATAATAGGTAAAAAGTCTAGGTCCCTTTGTGAACAATCTATCATTACCCACTACAAAGTTTGGCGTTATTCCCCATTTCATTACGCATGGTTTCCACACCTATGGGTGGGTTGCTATTACAATGAGAGGGCAAAGGGTGGAAGTGATGCAGTTTCTTATCGTGATACTGAAATATAAATCTCCACTAATATCAGACGCATAGAAAATGCAGCAAACTTACAAAAAAGCGCAAATCAAATTGTATAGGACAATCCCGCATGAAGTGCGCTTTTAAAACATCTGAATGGTTTATTTGTCAGTCAATGTAACGTACCTTTATCGGTTTGGGAGGTGGCTGGCTGCAGGAAGTACAGCAGCCCGATCCACAGAGCGAACACCTGCCGACGCGTAACCATCCTGAGTGCGATGCAGCCGATGAACAGACGTGATCAGGGTATCATGACCGGGGCCCCTACGGAGATCCTCCTTTGCTTTTATGTCACTCTTTTTCAACAAGATATTTCCCACATGTCGTTTAAACTCACTGGGGAAAAATGAATTGTCCGCGCAGCCTTCCCAGTCCTTATGCCATTTGTCAGTCCTCTGTAAACTTCCCGGTACTCACACTTGTGATTTTCGAAAATGAGCTTTCCTTTTTAATCAATCCTTTTCCAAACTGCTTTAGATAAGAATGTATAAACATATTAAAGTATTTCCTTCTGCGCGAGTCCAGTGTCGCTCACCGCAGAGCACCCATATCCTGTATTTATGACACTGTCAGGTTAAAGCATGAAGGAAATTATACCACTGAAAAAAACACGTATATATAAGACTGGTGACCGGTGTTTAAAAACGCGGACCGACCTGTGAAGGGAATCCGTACAACTACGTCTTTTCACGCCCTTTCCCCCCCTCGAACGATGAAAGGCAGGCGAGCACTGCTGATTGGTCCCCGATCGGCACTTCTCACCAATCAAGGCGGCCTCTGGAGTGCTCGTAAATACTTAAACTCGCTGGAATGCGGTCTTTCTCTTGCGCTGTCATATTTATAATAAACTGGGTACAACAATGTCAAAACAAGCCTGTGCTTCTATTAATGAACGAAATAGAACTCGCACAGTAATTAGGAGGGACATACACAGCCCCCTGTGTGATGCAGTACATGTGCTGACCGTTTTCGGGTTATAACCTTACTTAGTTATGGTGATTCGAAATTGCAATTAGTCATCGAAACAAGCATCAACAGCTACGTGACCTACTATTAATTAACGTAGGATGCGCTCTTGTTATTATGTTTGGATTACGTTCCGACTTATTTCAATTGTATATACTCCAAGCACTGTATTTTCAGCAGTGAAAATAAGTGGTCGTTGATGGCCAAGAGGCTGAGGGTCTTCGCTGTTCGCTGTAAAGAGCTGTATTGTGCCTAGGCGCTGTCAACTGGTTAATCACCCTTTCTTTGATGCAGCAGGACCCAGCTGTCACAATGGGGACATTGTACAGTGGTGAACTGACTGCTGAACGCCGCACAAGGGCTCATCAGTCAAGAAGGACTCGCCGCTCTGTCCTGTGCGTCATTCAGAAATGTGACGACCAATAAAGCAGATTTTAATAACAGTAGTGTTTTAACTGGCATCATTCATTTTGTATTTTGTTTCCGCAGTCAATCTAGAAAAATAATTCAGATATGCAGAATTCAGAAACTACAACGAGGCCCACAGAGCGCTACTACAGACTCTCAACCGTCCCTGCGTATCACCCTGTTTTGATTCCACTACTCTCGTCACCAGTTTTGCATCTGGATTTGGCGGTGAGGCACCCGGTGAATATCGTCCTACTATTTTAGACTTTTCTGCTTCGGGTCACAAGAGATGAACGAAACATCCTGCACCGAGCTTAAGTGCACTGACAACCTGCGGGCACCGGACAGCCAACGGGAAAGGCTTATGTTGTTGGCAGATATCGTAACAGAGTAATTTGGAAAGTACAAGTATTATGTTTCTCGTACGCATTCACAGACAAACACACATAAATACACACAAACAAAATCCTTAAGGCTGTTTAATTGACTGATGTTGTCCGTTCCATCCTAATTTGATTAGCTGTTTTGTTGAGCGTACAGTATTTGCCATTGAATCATGTATTAAATAGCCTACTTTATTGGTGTACCTCAACATGAACGGGAGGCTCGCCTAACGGTTAAAACCTATATATATGTGAAAATGGACTTCACGTCGGAAACCACAATATCAAATTTAAGAGAAAGGCAGTTTAGCACTGAACATACTTTAATGCCAAATTCGTTGACCATTGCTTATAGAAACTGATTACTTTCATTTCTGTTCTGAACATCTTTTAAATTCACATTACAGTAAATCTTATGTGTGTAAGCCTAATTTAAATTTGTATTATAAGAACATATCTTCACTTTCATTTTAAATCTTAAATTATGTGTGTGTTTAATGTTTCCATAGGCCTTACGTTTTTTTTCTCGAAATATGCTCAGTTGATGGAAATATAAATGCGTTCACTTTCGTATAAATAGCGAGTAAGCCAAAAAGGTCGTGGATACATGCCAACTGCCTTTTCGTTGTTTGCTGGTTCCAGGAAAACACTTATTTACCCATTCAAATGTAACACTATGATAAGCACCTGGCAAATTTTGTTGGCCGACAGCCTTAAGCACATCGACTGAATAACTGAATACTCTACTAGACGAAGAACTTGAGGCTTAAGCTGCGCCGCGGAAACGGGCCCTTCCTCTTTCCCGGAGCGAAAAATGGGATCACGGTTAAAAGCAGGCGTGTTCGTCATATACCATAATACTGCTCTTTGCCAAAGGTTCGTACAGGAACCACCATAGAGTTTAACATAAATTTTATCGAAGTATACAAAAATCACTGACAGACACTCGACGTCGTAGTTTTTACACAAATAAGCTCAAAGTACTCTGTATTTGAACAACCAGATGTTAGATACAGTCGCACAAAACGGCACTATAGCGTCGTTTTTAGGTAGGCAGAAATACAGGTTTGGCAGGAAAAAGACAAAGAGTCATCCACTTCTCACTCTGCATCTTGACAATATACTACCATGGATCGTGCGATTGTTCACAGAACAGGTTTTAAGAAACTAGCTGTTCCGGTAACTCAAGCCAACTAGAGGCACTGATTGGAGGGGTTAACTGCAGCTTGTGTCTTTGATCAAATCGGTGGAACAACATAAAAATCACGCTGTTTAATAAAGGAAATATGTACTGAACCCTGCTTTTGCGGACGTGTAGGAAAGTTATTAAAGAGTCTTAAAACGTTACGAACTAGACCTATAGTTACAGTGAAGGCTACACTAATAAATAAAATAATCTAATAAAAAGCAGCAATAGCAATTGGAATTAGGCATCTTAATTGAGTTTATATTACTATAAAAATTTAGGGCCAGCACTACCATTTCAGGGGCCAAGGGCAAGCTTAACTTGGAAGCCCCCCCATCAAAAAAACCAAAACTGATGGACATTTAATTTCCTCTGCGACACAGACAATTCGGGGGGGCAGGCATCTATCCACATCTAAAGCCGGCCCTGACAGCACTTCAGCTTCAGCACCCCGCTCGTATCTCTGTCAACAGGTTTCTTGGTTGGGCCTTGATCGCTTTGTCTGAGCAACATCACCACCTGCTGCAGAAAATGTGAACTGAAAAACTCAGGCCGAGTAAAATAATGAAAGAAAATCACTTTGAGAATCAAATTTACCGACCGTCAATGCACGGAATATTCAATATAACGGAACATTTATTCACACCTGAGAAACATAAAACGATTGGATTATACAACTCTTATTGACATCCCGTATACGTTTGCATAATCCTTTGATCAATAGAAATAAAATCAGGAGCCATTGTGACAATTTTTTACCGTCGTGGTGAGAATGCGAAGTAAATTGTATATTATGTGGTGTAGAAGCAAAATAAATGTAACATAATTGATTTAAAATACTATCATGCAATTCTTACTTTAGACAGTAGAGGGCCCTAATTTCAGAGTCCTTCTATCTGCCAATTTACAGGAACTATTTGTATTAAGAGTCATAGGTCGCAGGACGTCCAGAGCAAACCCAGGACGGGGCCTCAACTAATGGCAGGGCACTCCCACACACCATTCACTCACACCTATGGGCAATCCAGCAACCCCCATTAATCTCAACATGTTCTTGGACTGCAGGGGCAGGGAGGAGGGCTGGAGCACGTGGTGGAAACCCCATGAGAGCATAGGGAGAATGTACAAACTCACGACAGAGAATCAAACCCTGGTCCCAGGGGTTGGAGGCAACGGTGCTGGACACTGCACCACCATCCACCCCTCAAAGTCCCTCTTCATTCTGGGACTCATTTGGAGGTGATTCCACCTTGTGTTGTAGTTCATTGTGTTGTTCCTTGTGTTGTCTAGTGCCTTAGTGTGACATGTCTAGGTGATGAAGAACAGATGTGAGGGGAACAACTACTGAAACAGAACATACTCATTCAATTAAACATGAGATTTTCAACAAGACCCTTCTATCCCCTTATAAGAAAACAAAAACAACATACAGAATGAAACTGCTGAACATATTACACCGAGTGAGCTGATCCTTTCAACCCAGGGACATATTATTGTATAGAATAGAATGCTAAATGGAAACAGACATCTTGAATCGATAAATGTCATATTGGATTTTGGGATTTCTTTTTAAAATTTTTTAAACCAAATTTATCAATGGTAAAACCCAAAAGGACAGCAGGAGCAAACAGAGATATCCCTCACTTTGGAGAATTGACTCAAATATTTCACCCTTTTCAATGATATTCTGGAAATTCTGCTCTTTTTAAATATAATTTGAGAGGTTTTCAGCTATTGGTTATTAACCAATAGTAGTAACTTCAAAGTAATGAATTTCATTTATACTTACTATTAATGAATAATCTTACCATTGTTATTGGGTTTTGTCTCCTGGATAATAGCAATGAGCCATTCTTGATCCCTTGTGGAGAAGCTCTCTGTTTGCCTCCCTCACGGCAGCAGCCTCCACTGGTGCGGGGATTAAGGCTCAGGGACTCACAGCCACACACGGGCCCCGGCTATGGGAACGACATCCCCCTAGAGTGTGGAGTCTCCTGTCTCGCTCTTCAGGCTTCCCAAAGCCATGTACATTGTTGTCCTGATTGAGCCCATGCACCCGTCTGGTCTTTCCTAATCCTCTTCCTCTTTCACTTTTACATTTCCATTATGGTTGGCTTCATTGTACTGGTACTATGCCACAAATAGACTTCGGTTTCATTATATGCTTCACTGTAAAACCTAACAGCATATCTTAATGAAAGAAATAAGTTAACATTACTTGATACTCCAAAATATTCAGGCAATTCACATTCTCATGAATTAAGCCAACTCAAAATTGAATTTTTGAAATAATAACTCAATAGATTTGAGTGTGCTCATATTTTTGCATCATTTCAAGTAGAGTAGTTGCACTGACTCATTTTCTCTAAATTGAATTAATATTATTTAAATGGGTGGCTTTTGTCTTGGGATGTTTTAAATAAAACCTTCAGAGTGCGCTCCAGTAATCTAGTAATCAATTCTGAAGATTCACATACTGTAAAGTGTTAAGATTGGATGTTAGTATGATTTGGTAAAAAAAATAATTGGGCATACTGATCAGTTGTTTTCTCTCTCAGAACCTGTAGTCAGAGAATCTGTCATCAAGATACTGAAAAAAATAGCTGTTCTTTTACTGACTAACTTGTAAATGAGACAGTCCAGGCAGTTTTAGGGAGTAATGTTTTGCATAAATCTGTTAGCTCTTAAAGACACCTGTCAACAGTTAAGAGGAGAAAATCGTATTATGAGCATAAGTTTCCATGTGTCAAGTACATTATAGAGTCGTCACAGCATACATATATGTATGTGCCTATACTGACATGTCTGCAATTGTTATTGAAAAAAACAGATGTCTTTGAGAAAGTCAAAGAAACTACTGTGCAAATATCTGGACAGTATTCATCATACTGTGATGGGTCCTTATACTACGCGAATCTGCTTCTCTCAGCCGAGGGTCAGAAATTATCAATCATTCTCTGTATTGATGATTTTGAAATTGCAAACCCTCTAGGAAAATAAAAGAAAATACACAAAGTGTGCGCGGTTTATTGGACATTAGCTAACCTGCCAGTGAAGTACCGCTCAGCCCTTCACTTCACACAACTTGCCCTTTTGTGCAATTCAAATGATGTACGGCAGTTTGGATATGCAAAGGTTTTTGTACCTCTCTTGCGTGACCTGAAAACTCTTAAAGAATACGATGTCTTCATTGAAACATTTGGTGATTGTCTCAAAGGTACTGTGTACTCTGTTGTGGCTGATAACCTCGCTGCCCATGGACTAGCTGGTACATTGTTTGAAAAGATTGATTGCAAAGAGATATTTTACTTTGTATAGCTAGAATAGGGTAATAATATCTTTTCCATACCAGCATATTGACAAAGTTGACCGCCCTCACCCAATTCCTCGAAATTTTGCCACTTGAGGAACGGTTGGTGGGAATGGGCATGAGAACAACAGACTACTCAGACTGCTTCCTGTTCTCATAGGTTCAAGAGTACCAGAGGGAGATAAATTACGTGGAAGTACTAATGAACTTGAAGGACATAGTTGAACTTGCTTTGTCTCATTCTTTCACAGATGAAACCATTCTATACATGGCCTGTAAAATTTCAGATCATAGACAACTGTTTCAGGAAGTCTTCCCCAGCTTACAATTATGACAAAAGCATCACTATATTGAACATTATCCACATTTCATAAAGTGCTTTGGTCCTATGGTGCATCTCTGGACAATGAGATTTGAGGGGAAACACAAAGTATTTAAAACTATACATGACACTCATAACTACAAAAATGTGCTGAAAACCTTGGCCTTCTATTTTTTTGAAGCCACCACTTCAGATTTCAAAAATGGAATCTCTCTTTGTAACATCTTTGCCCACTGATACCCACGTGTTCATCTCAAGCCTCACAAACAGCAGTATTGTGAATGGCACAAAACAGGCAACTGTTGAAGGCACGAATTTTGTGGTTGGCATATTTGTCTCCACTGGAGTACATGCGGCCTTACCTGAGTTTAAAGAGATAAAGAACATTTGAAATGAAATAATCTTTTTACTGAAAACCTATGACACCTGGTATATTGAGCATTTGCAGTCATATCAGTTAACAGATTATGAAGGCCATACAGTGAAATCAGTGTGTCAGCTAACTGATCAAATGGCATTATTTGCCTATAAATTGTCAGGTAAGCTAATTCTCACAACTAAACATTTCATTCCTGTGTCAGACTGAAAGTGTAGCTTTTTTGTGGTTAGAAGGAAGCTTTCCCGGACAATACAGTCAAGGTATTTAAAGGTAATCTATTTTACAGTGTGACCCATGCATTATAGGATGTCTGTCTCAAAGGTTATAAAGCAATAACAGCTGAGGTCATTTACTAGTGTAGTGGTCATATAGTAAACACTGGCAGCAGCTCTTTGTTTTTTTTGTTACAGGTGCAGGCTGTTGCGTGTGCTAGCAGTGCAGGGTGGCAATGAAGGAGATCTGAACAGGAGCGAGGGTCGAACGAGGGTTTATTAGCACAACACTGACATATTGAACAACTTCAATGCCGCGCCTGCCAAATGAGACGCAGACCTAAGTACACAAGACAAGCATAGGACTGGCGTGCGGCAACGCCACACAGGTGGAAACAATCGGTAATCCAGGGAGGTAAACGAGGTGGGCGTGGCACACGGGAGGAGTGGACGATGCTGGACGTAACACAGGCCCAATGCAAATGGAACCAACTGATATTCTGAAGCTCAGGGTCATCCTTGATGACTTCAATGCTGAGAGGCTTAGTTTGCCTTCACGTCCTGAAACTGTAAATGGCCTCATATTTGAGGTGAAAAATAAGTTGCACTTGACCTATGATTTTCGCCTTCAGTTTCAGGACCCAGAATTCGACAATGCAATTTAGTTAACATAGAAGATCTCCCATCCAATGCATCAATTAAGATAGTTAAATTAGTTGATTTTGATGTCAGTTCAGATGACACCGTGTTACTGTCTGATAACACTAATTCGCCAGAGCGCCTTTGTCGGCGGCCAGAAGTATTTATAATTTCAAAATTTTCATATGAGGTGGAATATGCTCTCAGAGAGGGTAACACTGCATTTGTGAAAGAGGGGGAAATGATCAAATTGACCAGGGATCAGAAACACAACATATTGGATGTAATGGCTGCTGAATTCTATAAACTTAAAGCATATCCTAGTAGCAGAGAGCTAGGCAAAGCTGCAGAAGGTCGTGTGTGTAAACACCCGTGTCTCAGAGAAAACGGTTCTAAATCAGGGTATGATCGTTGGAAAAATAGTTTGCGTTTCAAGATGGGCAACTACAGGACTAAACTGAGCAGGGCTGGCATAAAAGATGTAGCTGTAAATCCAGGAAAGCGCAGAGCAGGAACAATCCAGAGGGTGCAGAATCCAGAGCCAACATTAAAAGACCAAGAAAAGGGCAAATTAACTTCCTTCCTAATTATCCCCATGGATAGACTAAGGACACAATGGAGGCACAGAGGCTTGAAATTGTGGAGCAGTTTATGAAGGCATTCATAGAAAGAGACATGATTCTCATCCTCATAGAAAATTTCCCACTTATGGGACTAATAAAGGATTATCTTATCTTATCTCTTATCCATCAACATATGCTGCACACCTTTGCGCTCCGGCGTGAAGAAATGTAAATTCAGCTCCCCCTGTTGCGGACCTAAAAGACAGATGGCCTGCACTCTTTTGTGAAGGCCAAGTGAGTAGAATTTGAAAAGGAAGTCATTATTGTCACACTACAGTATTTTAATATATAGATAAAGTTTCAAAAATATGTGTAGTTTAACACGTATGTTTGATTTTTGAAAATATCTCCCTAGGCTTACAGCTGTGAAAATGGATGATGCCAGCTAATCTGTTTTTTTTTTGTTTCCCATTCAGCTCTACAGGGAATTCCACAGAATCACCAATCAAAATCTGCCATTTTCCTTCTTTTCTGCACTTGACAAGTATACACCTCGTCTTCTGACTCTGTACAAAAAACGGTCTGGAAGTTTTGGTCACAAGATGGAAAAAGTTTTGATGACATATCAGGAACGGGTGGGTATATAGTGTATTTGTGTGTGTGGTTCAACGTGAACATTGCATTCTAACATTTACTATGCATGTCTTATCTGTGCTACAGGATAAGAATGACATCAGTGCAGCCAGAACAGCAGCCTTAGCCGGCCTACCTATTTATTTAAGGGAGGATTCATTAGAGGTCTTCAAGACCTGCAAGGTATTGTTCTTAATTTTGTGTAATATATTGTGAAACAGCACATTGCAGTACTAAGACATTAACACATAGTGCACCAAGTTACTGCCTAGCAAATATCTGCCTTGACAATATCTTTCGGAAGCACAGTATCAGTTTTCACTGTTATGCGGACGACACCCAGCTCTACTTTAGTAGCAAACCCAACTGTATCATTTCATCTTCCTCCCTTACTGATTGTATCACAGACATTAAATCCTGGTTCTCCTCAAATGTTCTCAAATTAAACAGTGACAAAACGGAAGTTCTTTTAATTGGAACTAAATCAGCACTATCTAAAACTGACAATTTTTCTTTAGTTCTTGATAACTCCACTGTATTCTCCTCCCCACAGGTTAAGAGTATGGGTGTCATCCTCGACAGCACCTTATCTTTCCAATCGCACATCAATAACATCACCAGGTCTTCATATTTCCACCTACGCAATATTAATCGCTTACGATTAATGCTTCTCTCCTTTTTGGTCTTGCTAACAAATCCCTCCATAAGCTCCAACTGGTTCGAAATTCAACCTACTTCATGTTGCCACACCCTCTCGCACCCTCAGATCCTCATCCTCCCTCCATCTCACTGCCCCCCTCGCCCGCCTTACCACCATGGGGAGCAGAGCTTTCAGTCGCTCGGCTCCCCGGCTCTGAGCACAGAAATATTAACTCACTCCCACTTTTCAAATCCAAACTCAAAACTCATCTGTTTAAACTGGCTTTTTCTCTGTAAATCCCATTGGTGTATTGTCCATTTTACCCGTTTTTTTTGTTTCTGTATTTTAGTTTTACAATTGTGTTATTTATTTTTATTCCCTGTACGGTGTCCTTGAGTGTCTAGAAAGGTACCTATAAATAAAATGTATTATTATTATTATTATTATTAAATGCCCAAACTTACAGTTTGTTCTGTTTCTGTTTCTTTTACTAGCTTGATGATTTGTTCAATTACTTTCACACATTTATAATATGCATTTTCTTTTCAGGATGAGTTGGACGCAGACCATGAGGGAACAGTTGTTCTTTTGGCTGTGGTCAGTGAAGAAGTGCCTGGAGGAATTCCCTTTGACACACGCCATGTGTCAATCATCCTTGAGGGTCAGGTTGTAATGTCCCACAGATCTTGGACTGACGCACTGGTGATATATGCTCTCCATTTGAGCTACCCTGAAAAGCTAAGTGGCTTTATCCAGATTGTCCTTTTAAATCTTGATGATGGGAGAAAGCAGCTCAAACCTAAGTTACAGGCATTGAGAAATGAGCTGGAGTGAAGTTGTCAACAAAATTTATGTTTATGGAATTTGAAAGAGTCATTGACTGAAAATGATCTTTTCCCTTGAATAACTTCTGAGCATTTTGTATAATATACGTATAGAGAAAAGCGTGATGCTTAGTTGTTTTAGTTCTGATCTGTGTTTATATTACAGTAGCACTATGCAACTCATTGTACAGGAATCCAAGAATCATATGTTGAATTTGAAATTTAAGAGAGATTTACATATTTTTTCCGTTGTTTTAGTGTTCTTCTCACTTTCAATATTATCACATTGAAATAATTGCCTAGTTTTTCCACGTTTTGTTATGTGACATTTTATTCACTTAATTCATATTAGAACTGATGTACATTTAAATAGGTAGTATCAATAAATCGTATGAAACCAGAATTTCTAAATCAATTATTAGAAGCCAGAAATGATAACTGAAATTGTCCACAATTGATGAGCGGGAACAAGAACCAAATTTTGCTAAGACAAATTGGGGAGGTAATTTGGCAATATTTTTCAAAGAAGTTGGTGAATGAAATGTCATGAAGGAGCATGAAGTAATAACTCAGTTCTTTAACTCTTCAGCTTGACATGGCAGTATTTTTCTCTAATCTACACGGAACCATCCATCCATCCCATCACAGATATTGAATGGTCTTTAGCATAACATTACTAGCCTGTAATACAAGGGAAATTATCCAACAGTTCGCACACTCTAAAGGTTTTCTTTCTGCGACAATGGAAAATAAACCATTGTCTCTTCCAGTCTGTAGGCCATTTTATCGTCTCATAATCAACATTTAACACTAAATCTATACTGTAATACACTATCTAATGTATACATGTCACAGAGGCAAGGCTCTGACTCATTGTTTTCTATAAATGCTCTTCTTTTTCTTGTGGACAGAGATGGGCACAAATACTTCAAAAAGTATTTTGTTACAAAGTACAAATACTTGCGCATAAAATATAATAAAATACAAAATTGTGACACTCCGAAACAAAGCAGAGGACCCAGTGATGCGAGGCAAGCAGGGTTTATTTGAGTAGCCAAGCAGCACAGCAAAGGTATCCAAAACGAAAGGCGAGAATCGTGGTTGTGAGGCAGGCGGGTTGGTCAGGGTCTGGGAAGTCAGTCCTAAGGAGAGGGACGTGGACGGGAAACGGAGGGGAGACGAAGGGCAGGACGTTGGACGGGAGCAGACAAGAGGATCAGGTGCGGGACCTGGGCTGGGAAGAGGAGATGAAAACAGACGGAGCTGGAACGAGGGCAGGCAGGCAGGCAGACAGACAGACAGGCAGGCAGGCAGGCAGGCAGGCAGGTAAAGGGAGAGCAGGGAGATGAGCGACAAGCAAGTGCTTAGTAAGGCTTAATGGGAGCATTAGCACAATACTTCGCGCTGGATGCTGGGACAGACTGGGTTTTATGGACAGGTTGACGAGTCGTAACGCGATCCACCTGGGGAGCCCCTCCCCGGAGGGGCGGGGCTCGTTCCAGGTGTGTCGTCCTGCCCATCCGGGGCCGGGACCGTTACACAAAATACTGGTGTGAGATAATATATTTAATTAAAATACAAATTATTTGTCATTTGCAAATACAAAGGCAACGGTACACATCAAATACATATTCTGTTACAGCCCTAGTAATGTGTAATATTCACAAAATGTAACTATAACCCTACTTTTAAATAGAATAATAATTTTGTGAGTTACATATGTTATAGTGTTATTTTGTCATTAGGAACAAATGTATAGATTTATCGCTAATGAAGTCTATCATATATGACAAACCACAAGATGCCACTGGCTGAGCCTGCCAGTTCAAACGAAATGCTCTCAGGCTAGCAAGTTAATTCATATGTTGTACAGCACAGCACTGCTGTTTGCTAATTGCTCAATTTCTCTGTCTCATAATGACAGTGAGCTTTATCCTATAGTATATTTTACTGCATTCTTTACCTTAATGCAATTTGCACCGAGCACCAAAGCATCTTCTTTCCTTGAATTCTTTCCTTGAATCAGTCATTGGAAAACCAAACTCAGAACAAGCAAGCAGAGCCCGACAGGATGTGTTAGTGATTCACGTGCATCTAGCCAAAGCCAGTGGTAGGTTATATTGAAAAGTCTGTAAGCCTGGTGATGAAGGTTCTAAAAATGAATAAAATGACTTTTTAAATACATAAAATACAATCTCTCAAAGTATTTTGATACAAATAACAATTGATTGCTGTCCGTCCAGCAAAATACAAATTGCAAAATATTCAAAAATAATTAAATATGTATATTAAATACATTTCATTGAAATGCTGCCTGTATCTGCTTGCTTGAAGAAGTTTTAGAGGGTGATGACTGTTGCTTAAGGGTTTGGGGAAAACAGGATAAAACATCACAGGATCCTCAATAGATCTGAGACCGAAATTGTGCTGAATAACAATTTTACAACTGGCTCTACACCCAAAAACAGATTCTTTCCATTATTTGCATGTAGACAATAATTTGCATCTTTAAGAAACAAAGTACGGACAGTTACTTTGCTTTTTAGTACATTGTAACAAAAAGACCTTAATCCTGCATAATTAAATCAGATTAGAAACATAGTGGCTAATGCTCACCTTCTCTGCATTAGTCTGTGTGTCCCTTTTCCTTGGTGAGAAACGGGGCTGAAACACCTACCTGACCAATAGAAAATATATCCTTTGAATCCACAAGATTCCACATGATATTGACAACACAAAGCATTCTTGCTATACTGTAGTTATGTTGAATTTTATTTGATTTTCTTTACTGATATAGAAATGTTTTTCTTCTTTGGATTAACCTTCATAATTGTTCTATAGGATCTTAAGGGGGTTGTAGGCGTTTATAGTGTGGGGATGGCAACTCTACAGACGGTAATTAATAAGGCGTGGTTTAAATATCACCTTCTTTCATCCAATTATCCCGACAAATAGTTCATACAACACAGCCCACTCTTGCACTGTTATTATCCGCTAAGTAAGGGCGTCCTGAAGATGCAGCCCCTCCCAGCTTGCTGGTCCTGCACTCTCCCATTTTAACATACATGGGGGATTCAGCGGAGGCACGACTGGCCCGATTGTTCATTTTGACCAGTTAATAAGGACTGACGTGTGCCAGTGTGACCTGGTATATGTGGCATTATGAAGAACGTGAGAACAGCCAAATTCAGTGTGAGAGAATGTGTGGAAATGAGGTGTCACACAGACAGCGTAAGGACACCCCCCCCTTCTTCATCTGCTACTGTCCCCTGTTGAATAATGGTGAGGTCATTCGTGGATGTGACTCACAGCCATCATAACATTGAGTCCCATCCTGTCATTCACAGTGGATGGTGGCCATGGCAACTCTGCCGCTGGTGATTGCTTGCCTGTGATACAGCCATGTAAGCCAGTGGAGGACAGGTTGCTGCAGCCTGAGCTTAGTCTGTGCATCTTACCGTCGCTAACCCTGTTTCCATTCAATCTTTAGCATAGGGTCACGTTAGCAAGCCAGTATAACAGTTTCGGTTCAGCAAACGCTCAATGCAGGTGCACAGTACATTACATTTTAAGGCGCAAGGACTAAAAAACAGCGCATTTTCACCAGCTTGATTTCTGGGAAATTAAAATTGCTGTGCCGGGGGTCTGTGGCACGTGGAAAGCTGGTAGGCTGGCAGTAAAAGCAACCCAGGGCATCACTACAAGCAAGGATCCTCCACCATTAGACTGTAACTGGTACAGAGAGAGCCGTCCTTTCTCTCATTCTGTCACCAAAACAGGAAGCTCATGTTTCAAGAGTAAAGTGGAGAACAGGTTCTGGTGGAATCAGAGGAATGAAATGAACTTAGCATCTAGACGTCACATGGACAGAGATCCTCCCCTTCTGGCCACCAGCTGCCCACAAACCAACACCTCCCTGCCCCCACAGAAGCCACGCAGAGCCGGTATGACAGGTCAAACAGAAAACAGGTTTATTTTTCAGCACAGGACTTTTTAAACTGTCACAGGGTCAAGCTGACCCCAAGGATTCACATTTTATTAACTATATTTCTTCAGTATGTTACTGAGAATTTCATCATCAGCAGTGTTTTTTTTACATAATCAGTTTTTCCACAAACAATTTCTATCCATCAAAATTGGACCCAAAACATCGAATCTACAACCAGAAAATCAAGCACACTCTTAAAATACAGAAGCCCACGAGATGTATATGAAGACCGTGCAGACTAGTCTCTCACTAAGGAACAAACACAAACATGTAAACAGGGGAACAGGAATGTTAATTAAAAGCAGCAATACATTTTGCGACAATCAAATGACCCGGCAAAATGGTGCAGAAGGAATCTGATTACACCCCTAACCCCAAGGTTTGATTTGCAAAACAATGAAAGAAGAACACAACCACCTTTAATATAAGGCCACAAAAATGATACAGCTCAACAGATTTATTGTACTAAGGAGAAGCTAGGTGTCTGTGTGAATACAGTCAGTGTACAGGCACTGACTGGCGTAATCACTGGGCCTAGCCTCAGTTGGTGATGGAATGTAACATTACTGGTTGAAATAGCAGTTTTTCCTCTGTCAGTCGGCATTGTTTTGTTTGAATAAAAAAAAACACATTTACCCTCAAACATCTACTAATGTAACAGTTCTATAACACATTAAAAAACATGGAATGTCAGTTCTCTCCATTTTATCTAACAACTTGGTTGTCATTTTACTCCATCCCAGCTATTCTGTGAAATACATTCCAAGCCTCTGCTACCTGACAGGACAGCATTTTCATCTGACTAAAGTCACTCAAGTCTAAAGGAATAACAGACTCACTACTACAGTAGAATCAAGCTTGTATGCCCATCTCAAATCTTGTACAGAAATAAATACATCCAATAAATACATCCCAAAAATAATTCCAATAAAATTTTTCACTATACCATAGCAAAAGTAACAAAAAGGTAAATAAATGCTCATTTCCCGGTTTCACAAATCACTGTTGTGCAGCTCTTCCCCCCAGGCCATACAGAGCACTATGCGTGCCTAGGATTGTCCTGGATGTACCCCAGCTCCACCCAAAGCACTCATCCAGCCGGTGTTCATGGCCTGCTGGTGAACGGCAACATGAGAAAAGGCAGAATCGGGTGCTTCAGTGCCGCTCATGCTTCCTCTGCAGCCGCATCTCTCCATTCAAGCTGTGAGACCAGCAGTACAGGCACTGCGTGCCCTCAGGACATGCAGCCACATATCTCTCCATTCAGGCCGTGAGACCAGCAGTACAGACACTGCACGCCCTCAGGACATGCAGCCACATATCTCTCCATTCAGACCGTGAGACCAGCAGTACAGACACTGCACGCCCTCAGTACATGCAGCCACGTATCTCTCCATTCAGGCCGTGAGACCAGCAGTACAG
>JABFDZ020000090.1:1150210-1163406 GCA_019775955.2 Pollimyrus isidori | reverse complement strand
CTCCATTCAGGCCGTGAGACCAGCAGTACAGGCACTGCGCGCCCTCAGTACATGCAGCCACATATCTCTCCATTCAGGCCGTGAGACCAGCAGTACAGGCACTGTGCGCCCTCAGTACATGCAGCCACATATCTCTCCATTCAGGCCGCGAGACCAGCAGTACAGGCACTGCGCGCCCTCAGTACATGCAATCACATATCTCTCCATTCAGACAGTGAGACCAGCAGTAGACACTGCACGCCCTCAGTACATGCAGCCACGGTATGACACAAGGCTCTGGAGCCAAGGAAGAGTAGCAGGTTCTGCATAATTGCAGTGCAGGCTTTGGTGAGAAACATAAACCATCAAAGTACGTGTTTTGGCTACTCTGTCTGTCTAACTAAGAGGCCAGTGGGTACAGGTTCAGCACAGACGAAGTTCAGAGATCAGTGCTCATTAGCGAATGGGATAGTTTACATGCTTCCAAATTCACGGGAATGACCCATGAAAGCATGAAAAATTTCCACAACACAATGAAAAACAGTTTAAAATAATTAAAACGTAAACCAGTAGCTTTACACGACACCAGAGCTCTTTCTGGCAAATGTGATATATTTTTAGTGTCCCTCTCATCCACAACAAGACCCATCAATTCATCAGAGCTGATACTGAATATCACTGACTTCTGCACTTTTTATCTGAGGTTTCAAGAAGTTTACCACAGCAGAGAACAAGCCAAAATAAAGCACACAGCCGGCTTGTCCACAGGCTACATGAATACCTGCCAAGATCAGACCCAAAGTTGAAAACACACATAACACTGCGAGAAATTATAGGTATTAGACAGGGATGCAACACTGCATACAATCACAGGACACATGAAGAATTTGCAGAGCCGCACAAACAGAGCCATGTGACCTATGAACCCAGCCAAACCCTACTCTCCAGTGACTCCTCTTAGACTTGGTCTGAGGAGGAAATATATATCTGATTGAAAAATAATGAAAAAACAACAACAGGCCCCCAAATCCATTGGCATTTTCCCATTTCCCAATTAATTGGTTGTAATGGTTTTGAGGTCAAGATAATAGACGCGCAAGTATCAGTGAAGTGTTATCATTGGCAGATGAAGCAGGACACGCGAATTGGACATGTGCTAACGCTAAAGCTAATGACAGTGATAATGAAAGCCATGGGTGCGGAGTGGCCAACAAACACTTACACAAGTGTCATCAGGGGAACGTGTGGCCTGACTGAGGCTCTTCCTAGGCCTGATCCCAGAGGCGCAATCATGAATTACCATCTGCCAGCCCCTGTTATAGTAAGGCTGACTCTCAAAGATATCCATCAATATCAATTGCTGCTGACAGTACAATTCAATCAAAAGATCTGTCACTTTTTTATATCTACAGTAGATTTATGCCAAATTCGACACACAGGGAAGCCCAGTACCTGTTCTCTTTTCAAGATAGACAAAAATAACAGTACTGTAGAAGGAAAGAATGATATTTTAGTGTGAGTGTTGGTAGAGGGGGGGGGGGGCGTCGAGACCCTCAATCCAAAACCCACCCCAGTGCCCTTAAAAACGTAAAGGAAAAAAGAAGACGACCTGACAAGTTTAAGTCCCGCCCTCCCCTTTTCCCCAGCCCCTCCCATGGCACAAAGGCCCACCTCACTTCTTGTTCTTGAGCTGGTTGGCCAGCCAGTCCAGGCCCTCATAGAGGCCGTCCCCACTGGTGGCACAGGTGGCCTGGATGTACCAGTTGCGGTGGCGCAAGGAGTGCAGGCCCAGCTTGTCTGTGATCTCAGCCGCATTCATAGCATTGGGGAGGTCCTGTGGAGGGGTGTGACAGGGGCAGACAGGGGGAGGGGTATTGGTACATGAATTGGAGAAGTGGGAGAAATAAATAAACAAAAAATGAGAACCAGAACAGCCAAGGATTTTCTGTACTCTCAGCCATCTGTTAACTATATTACCAATGAATTTTCACAAACAGCCCCTGCAAGGATGAAATGGCAGGCTTGCTTGATGGAGAATGACTCAGCAAACTTTTAGAGAATGACTCGGCAATCTGTTACAGGGGTGGGAACTGGGGTTCTTTCAGTAGCCTGGCGATGCTGCTGAAAAATTACAAACAAAAATGGGAACCTCACCAAATGGGATAGAAGAGCTTGTAGGAGCCCGTTTCCTCTAAAATGCTGGTAATCTGGTGACTCTAAGTGACTCACAATATGATGATGTCAGACTGTAAATACCATTTCATCCATTTTCAAAATCTAAAACCCACTGTTCTCTCTCATTACTGATCTGCCTACAAATATTAAATTGCGTCTTCAGTCTCCCAGTACACTTGTGGAAAAAAATTATCTGCACCATTGTTTCCTCTGGACGGCTCTGGAAATCTGATAAGAGCACATTGAGCTGTCAGCGTGGGCAACTTAGATCCACAGTCACATTCACTTTGCATAGACAAAACAAAGCAAGCAGAGAAATAGTTACGGAAGTTTTTCATGAAATAATGACACCACTGTTGACAGACTTAATACTCAGACAAATGAGCAGACCCCAGCTTGTTAACTGCTTATCTTTCTTAGTATGTTTTGAAGGTTAACAGGCAGAGGGGGGAACCACTGCGCTTCACGTGCCTGCTTGTTGGCGAAGACGAGGAGCACGGCGTCCCGTAGCTCGTCCTCGGCCAGCATCCTCATCAGCTCCTCCCGCGCTTCGTTGACGCGCTCGCGGTCGTTGCTGTCCACCACGAAGATCAGCCCTGCCGAGGAAGCAGCGCGGGGTCAGGGTGCGAATGCACGGCAGCGCACATGGGGCGGCACCTACCAGGATTCCTGACGAAGCACAGGGACCCTGTCACCTTTGGCAAAATGGGACAGACCTTTCATCCTGAGAAGGTCCATGTTAAAATGGACAAGAAAGGCCCAAGTACTAGTTTTAATAGAATCTGGGATTGGACTATAGAGCAGGCTTTAGGATATCGTGGCCATAGCTGTGAGCGAATGGACTTAAATAACAGACCTGCTTAACACCTGCTACTCTTAGCAGGTGAATTGGAGGCAGCTGGATGGTTGCAGTTAATTATCTTTCCCATCTCCAGCAGTCCTATTTGTGCAAAACATTTGATCACTAAGACAAAATCTCATTCACCACATGGTTTCCAGTTGTGCCTGTGGCTTTAACAAGATGCGGGTGTCTCATTGGCTGGCACAAGCAAGACAATTTAGTCAGAAAAAAAACCTAATTTCACTGGAGATACCAGAGTGGTACAAATGGAGTCATTCAGAATAGAGGTTTTAAGCTCTGGAACCAATGTGCGAGTTCCTTAGTGATGCGCTCAGTTGTCTGTCTGTATCCTGGAGTGATAGTCACAAACTCCATTTCCTGTGTTTGACAAATATAATCCACAATAAAAGAGCAGCTTTCAGCACACAAACAGGCACTGTTACCGACAGTTTATAAAACTCCACCTACATTTCAGGGCCAAGACCTCAAGAAGCAAACACGAACAATAAGCTAGACACTGAGACGAGGCTGGAACTGGGAACCTACAGCATCCTCAAGTGCCCAGGGGTCAGCTCACCCTGCGTGTTTTGGAAATAATGTCTCCAAAGGGGCCGAATCTTGTCCTGGCCACCCACATCCCACACCGTGAAGCTGATATTCTTGTACTCCACGGTTTCCACATTGAATCCTGGAAGGATGAACACAGCTCAGTTACTGGATGTCTACATTACAAGATGCATCTTTATTTATGCCATGCACTGGGTTTATTATGCCTTATACATCTAAAATATGCCATTCTAAAACAAGTCAAGTATATGGCACAAGTCAAAATAAATTGCATCGTTATGCTGTTTTTTTTCTTATAACTTTTGTTTTTTGCATGAGGAAAACCCTACTTAAAACACACAAAATCTGAAATGCATCCATATTTCCTGAATGCAATGGACGTGAATTGGGAACCCTCTGAACAGTTTTTCATTATGCTATAACAAGTGTTCCCACTATGCTAACAGGACATAACACAAAGAACAAAGAGGGCATTTATGTAAGTGGCCTTTCTGAAAAATCACTCTTACTGGTGTCGCAATAAGCCTGGCGCTGCCCAGGCAGGCTTACTGCATGCAGAGGGAACGCATCCTCACTGGGCCGTGAGCCCATCACATAGTGCACAGGCTTGCACAGAGTTACTTATACCTGTGGCCGTTTACACACACTACTTAGCAAGCACTGCTTGCGTTTGGAAACCGTAGCCTGAAGCAGTCATGCCACACTAGCCACTGTGCTGACTCGTGCTCTGTAATTAAGCAGCCTAAGATAGCACACGAAAGATTAAAAATAGTTTAACCGGCACAGAGAGACAGGCAAGTCCCGTAAGCTCCCAGCAAATATGATCTCCTAAGTTCACGTGCCTGATCTTATACTGTGTTTTTAGAAAAGGGAAAAACAAGCACATCAGACTGGTATTATTATAGAACAACTTATGACTTGCTTTTTAAACCACATTTTCAGTCAAAAAATGTAAATTAAAACTGACATCCATCTATTAACTTAGTCACTTGTTAGAACTGAGGAAATATATCTATGTGAAATATACATGTATGCATGCATGTATCTATGAATGTGTACAGACAATGAGGCAGACGACCATACCGATAGTGGGAATAGTGGTGACAATCTCCCCAAGTTTAAGTTTGTACAGGATGGTGGTTTTTCCTGCTGCGTCCAGCCCCACCATCAGAATACGCATCTCCTTCTTCCCAATCAAGCTTTTCAGCAGGTTCCCAAAAATATTTCCCATGGTGCCGTTGGTTCTGACTTGTCGGCAGCTCCCAGCAAAGACGAGCAGTTCCTAGCAGGGCCGTGCTCGACCAATGAGCATACAATCTGAAGAGAGATTGGAGGCCGGCCTTAAATGTGGAATCAACACATCCACCAGCAGTACTGATAACATTTAATCGGAGTCCTTATATCAAGAAATCTCACTTCAGTAGTTGAACAGTTGGTTAAAAATGAGTACTGAGGGAACAAATGGTTTTTATGGACGTGTAAGACGGCAGAAATAATAATTAAATGAAGAGTGCCGTTTCTTAATCATGGGTGTGCATGACCCACAGCACAAATGGCAGATCTCATCACAGTTATTTTCTCCTAAATGAGGCTCCCTGTAATCGATAACACTTTGCATTCCTGAAAGGGCAGCGAAAGGCTCCTTGCTGGCAGAGGAGACGCACGGACACATCGTGTGCCTCATTAACACGGCTCCCCATCCGCCTCCAAGCCAACGTTTACCCACAGATTTTCACAAGTGAACCGTTTGACACCTACATGCATCAGCAATAGTCCATCCATTATGGAATTGGTCGGTCTTTCTCACACACAGAGTAGTGAAGCCGCCAGTGCTCCCTGCAATCTGTTTAACACGCCCGGTTTGACGCACCTCCTGACACAAACACGTGCAGTACAAATGCAGTAAAAACCTCTAAATTTTCACATAGATGGGACACATGATACCAGCATCTTCCGCTGCACCTGGACATATTCCAGGTAAAAACTGTACAAATTAAAAGGTGATATTTTTCTGAATAAGTGGTGGTAACAATTCTACAAATATCTTGAACTTGGAGATTCTGTTTAAAAATATCTGTTTATTTGATAATCTGGGTAAATAGTTTAATCTTGCAGTTAGTTATCACCACTGTAGAGATAAACAGATATCTTGGTCTTTGTTAATAACCATGCTGTGGTTTAATATGTAGATGCATATTATCCATTTTTACTTTATCTTTCAGCTAATAGTTTCAGCCACAAATGTTTGCATGCTGTTATTCATCCTACCCGTTAAATTACAACTACACAGCAGCAGCTTTAAATGCTTTTCAGAAAAACATTCTACTACCCAATGGAACAAAAGCACGTGGGACAGCACCTGAACCTAAAACCTCTCGAAACATTACTAGCACAGGAAGACTAGTCAGCTCATCCGACTTAACTGGTGAAGCCAGATGCTGAAAACTGTGCCCATATTATAAATTAATCTCTCAGAATAAAAGATAATTTTACTTCCCCATTCCAGGTTTAATATTTCCACCTAACAGGGTTTGCTCGTTTGACAAGCCAAGGCAAAAACACACACACGCGTTCAGGTTTTCAAAAGATCCCGCATGTAACACACAAAATGTTAGGATGTCCTGTGCCTTTCACTGTCTACTCCAGATCTGATTCCCCAGTCACGACTTTAAAATAACGGGTCGTGATGGTTAACATGTGAAACCCATTAGTACTGTCCATGGTACTGACACTTCTTCTGACGCGTCCTTTGAACATTACGAATGACCGTGGATTTGAAAAGTCACAGAAAAAAATATTCGTGTACAAAATCGCAGTAAGCTGGGAACTACGGCCATGAAGCACGGTGCTGTTTTCCAGCTTACTGTGGCCCGTTCCGAGTCGTACTGGCAATCACTCAACCGGTCCAGCGGCACTTAACTAACCAGCCCACCCACAGCTTTAGAGGGCGACGCGCCCCATCCAGCCGGCTCGGACAGCCGAAGAGCCGAGGAAGCAGTCGTCGAACTCAGCAGAAACATAAAACCTCCGCCGGCGGTAGGGCGACTGGACGGGGGCGCTGAGACGAGCGTACACCGCCGGACAGCAAGCCCACTCCACCACCACTTTATTCGCGGAAGGTGTGGTGAGGCTCGTCAGCGCAGTCTGTCTCCGCAGAGAGAACACCGGTGACCGGCACACCGAAACAGGGACCCCAACCCCCCTCCCCTCCTTCCCAAAGACGGTTAGGCTGCTAACCCGCGGCTATGCTAACCAAAGCACTGAAGCCTCGTTGTTTAACTGCGGAATCTCCGGACCTTTACGCTTCATAACCACTATCGCCCGTGACGTATATCTAAATATTGTCATAATAATTATGATATTTATCATAGTTATTCCGTTACATTTTGTATTCATTATGACCTGCTCCTTCACTTACCTCCAGCGGCGACACTACTCAATCTCGAGCTTGCGGGGCTCATAAATCTCGCGATATTTCAGAGTTCCGTGCCTCGGCAGTTGCAGCGTCATCAGTGTAGCTTTCCAAGGCCGAGAGCCTGACGACGCGAGGTGAGGATATTACTGGCGTTGTTCTTATGTGTTTTGCGACTCTGAAGACATTAAACTGAAGGTGTTATTTACGGCCGACAACCGTAGGTACACATGAAATGCACGCAATGTCTGTGCCAGACAGACCCTCCAATCAGTTATTTCATTAATTAATAAAGAAATATATAAATGAACTGGAGATAGAGATGTTGCCAGCTGGAAACCACACAGTAAGCTGGAAAGCTGGATGATCCAGATGAGAGGGGACTCACTGAAGAATTAAATACTGTAAGGAAATGATTGTTTACCTGTGAAACATGGAGAGAAGGAGAAAAAAAAACAATGGAATATTAATTATGGGTAGTGATCGGCAGAACTTGCTACCCATTCCCAGGGGTGTGGTTAAAGATTTTGGACCCCAAGAAAGCATATCATATTGGGCCCCTAACCCAGACCAGCATATCATATTGGGCCCCTAACCCAGACCAGCGATATTATGTTCCAAGTTATTTAGGAATCGTCCTAAGTACCCCCCCTCCCCTTATAGCACCCATGCCCATCCCTCCTTTCAGTGACATGGAGTTTGTCCTCCCTCCACCCTGTTTTTCCAGCTATTTCTTTAATGATTCATTTGACTTGGAGTATCAGGCTCTCAGGTACCCAGGCATTGGTTTTGCTGGCAGTGTCCCCTCCGTTCCTGTGCAGAGCTGACATTTGTTAGAGGAAGACCAATAGATGTCCATAAATTCATTAGATGAAGCAGTAAAGGAATCAGCACTGCAGATGTTTGCAATGGCAGACCAGATTCTGGGGTGGAGTGTGGATTGTGGGAGCCAGTGGGGGTCATGGAGGGGTTCACAGTGGGCTGGGGTGGTAGCTACAGAACGGGGGAGTTATAATTGAAGGACGCCTGTTTCTCTGAAGCGTTTGCCAGGGGGCAGAGACGTGAGCCCCAGTAACACACAATCACAGCTCCTTTTGGGCCGCGCTCGCAGAAATAATGAGAGCTTGTGGGAGGTGGAGAGCCCTTTGAAGGGCCAGAGAGCTGGCTGCTCGCAGACTGCGCTCCCTCGCTCCGGCCCTCGCTCCGGCCCACATCAGAGCTGCAGTGGCCAGGAATGAGGCAGCATGCAGGATGGGGGAGTGACCCACCAGCATATGTTCCCAGCTGTTTATTTACATTGATTGCATTGCAGCAGCCCCACCCCCCAGCACTGTCACATGCGCTGACGGACACACACACACACAGATGTTTGCGGCCGCGGTGCGCTAAAGCGCCAGTTTAATTTTGCCTTTACTTATCGGTATGACTCTTCATAAGCATCTATTTAAACATCTGTCTTTTCTTCTGCGTCCATCCGTCTATCTGCCCACACGGCAGATCCTGCCCGTGACGCACGCGCACTCTGCAGGTCAGCAGGACAGCGTTCTCTCTCACACCCGGCCATTTCTGTCCTCCCTCTCATTGGCAACGACGTCTGGCTCCAATTACGCCGACAGCGGCGAACTGGCGTCGCTGAAGGGGAGAGCAAAAGAGGGAAGGAATTAAAAGGAGAGGAGAGGAAGATGAGAGAGAAAGCCTTCGGAGCTCGGCTGCCTTGTGTCACACACAAGACCAGGGAAATCTGTGTCCCTGCAACGTTCAGGAATGACAGTGTGAAATAATGAAATGATGAAACAGATGGAAAGATAAAGAAATGGGAACTCAGACACAACACTCCTTTAAATTTAATTCCCTGCCCTCTGGTTCTTCAGCCTTTTAAATAAATAATATTCCACAAAGAGGTGATATCAGCCAGGCTTTTCCTTTTTCTCTATACTTAAGGTAAAATATTGCATAATAAAGGAACACTCTGGGCAGAAAAGAAGTATGCTTACACATGCCTTAATACTTGAAATGTAGTTCCAGCCAATTGGTTAACATGGTTTATTAGCTTATAATAAACATTATAAGACATAACCAATGTAATCTTAGCACCTTTTATGCTGGAGACCCAATGCACAGTCCAGTAAAGGTCCGCTTGCCTGCAATGTTCTGTACACGAATGAAAAAGCAGCCATGTCAGTCTGAGAGTGATTGGCACTGTAAGCTCCCACGGTGCATTACACTACCTCTCTTTCAGAGCCACTTAATTAAGATCAGACTTGAAAAGCAGTGACCTCTCGGGACATGCATCCAAATTAAAAAATTTTAAATAATTGATTTCCAGCAGAAGTACCTCATACTCTCACTTTGCCATAACTGACCGTACTCACACTGCATTTAAATTTTAGCTGGCGCTTGTCAGATTCTGTCCATTAACAGGTGGAGTATATTGTATTTTGCTGAAAATGCATGCAAAATGCAACCTGCATTGGCTTGTAAAAACAGAAGGGTGAATGTAATGCACAGGTTACAGGGAATGAACTGGGTTCTGAGTATCAGGAAACAGCTTCAAGTAATCCACAGTGTATAATCTGCCCAATCCAAAGATTCTATATAAATATATTTTTAAAAAACACAAATACCAACATAAAGGGAAAAATTTTCTTCATATTCGATATACGTATGAAGTCTTGTGCTGTTAATTATAACTGGAAAAAAGTGACATTCTACACAAAGTTATCAACTAGTGCAAACTTATTATTTATAATTTTTTATTCTAATGTGATAGAAAGCTATCACACTTCAAATTAGATTAATGGTGAGCTGCAAATGGGACACAGGCAGGAGGAAGGCTATGGAGAAGGTCCCCTGCTCAGGCTGTCATGTGATCGATGGCTGGAGGTGGGGGGGGGGGGGTCACACAGGGGGACTTCATCTCCGGGGTCTTCATGCTGTATTCCTACAAACCACACACCCTCCGACATCGCCTGGCATGTTCTATCTGAACCCCCTCTCCTCGTTTAGAAGTGAAGGCTCCCCTTCCATCCACCTCTCACCAGATTCCAGAAGCAGAAACATTCTGCTGCACCCGTTCCAGCAGTTTTCCATCAACACCGGTGGGGCGGGTGCCGCTGTGTTGGGGCATTTTGCCATGACTCTCCGCTGAGGAGCAGCTGCTAAATTTGAGGAGAATGACATCATGTGAGGGCTGTACCAGCTCTGCTGGGGGTTGGGGGGGGTGGCAGACAACAAGCTGGGCATTCAAAATAATGCCCTTCCGAAGGTAGGGAAGTTAGGGCACCAGTACTCCCCCTATGGTCTCTCCCTACAAGGTCCACATTTAATCTTCGGAATTCTAGCTGTAAGATCTAAGGAGAGAAGAGCTTAGACGCTCTTATAAGCTATGCCTTTTGGGACAATCTGAGCCTCATACATTAATGATAACCACATATGGCATGGGCACATTCACAGGGAACTCAGTGGAACTGCCCATCAACCCTGTCAGAAAGCCAGTCAGTCAATGAGCCAATTAATCACATTACACTTAGTATAGGACATACAGAATGGTAAATAAGGCCTTGAGAGGGTCACATCCCACAAACCTGACGCCCCTGTCTCTCCCCTGACCTGGCCCCCATGAGCTGAGCCACATTTGAAGCTTGTTGCCCCTCGTTAGTCTTTGAATAGATGACCCTGTTTGTTTCATCAGTCCCAGTCTATTGATGGTGAGCCCTCCCGTTGCCTGTGCCCTTCCTCGCTCCACTCCTCCAGTTTTGATCTCATTTATTATTACATAACACTTGTATGTTCTTGGAGTTCAAGAAACTCCCTTTGTGTTTATTTTTTTGGAAAAAATCAAGACTGCTTCAAAGACAGAGATCAAGTGTTGTGGAAGATGGAGGGATGGAAGAATTCATTTTTTTAAATCCTTTGATTAATTTATATTTGATCAAGATAAATAATTAAAGAAATCAACTAAATAATCAATGAAAAACTGAAAAAGCTATTTAAATACATATTTCGTATGTTAAACCAGTATGTACATGCTACTACATGAGCGCCAAGTGTCGGTATTGAACAGTGTTCTGCCCCCAAAGGCCAGGCTCTGTCTGACTGGCATCACATTCCAAACGTTACTGACAGTAACCTTTAAAAACAAAGCAAGGTGATAAGACACCGACACTCAGAGTTTCATATGCTTGTCAGCAAGTCAGTGTCCCTTGTTTTTCATGTAAAATCTATCAGTCCATCCATCCATCCATCCATCCATCCATCTTCTAAGCACTTATTTTGGCCAAGAACACCTGGAGCCTATCCCAGGCAGCGTAGGGCCTGCATGGGTGGGATGCCAGTCTATCACTGCGCACATAGACAAAAAGCAAATTAAGCAACCAGTTAGCCTGACTGTATGTCTTTGGACTGCAGCTGGAGTTGGAGGAGACCTGCGTGGTACTGGGACTCAAACAGCCAACCTTGGAGGAGTGAGGCAACAATGCCACCCAATGAGCCATCATACTGTCTTTTCATGTAGACTTAAGGATTAAGAACTTTCAATATATCTTAATATGCTTAGCAATGGCTCAACAGACGTATTATTCTTAGTCCAATTCTGTTGTACTATTCTATCCATCCGTGCAGCTGAACACGTCACTGAAGTTATTCAGTCCTGACTCTTGAGATCTTTGCTCAGAATGAGGGACTCCTGCTGAATTTTTAACCAGTTACCGTAATTACAGGGCTTTGTCTCTGAAAGCTGTACCACCTGCTATCATACAGGGTTATGATTATCCAGAGCTGTTGTATACCCTTGTATTGCTTAAAGGCAACAATTAAAAAAAGATGCACTGGTAGGTATATTCTCCACACACACACACACACACACACACACACACACACACACACACCAAGCTGTCATCTGTAACGATTTTCTGACAAACCTCTTGGCCTCTCATGAGGAGGAGTTGGTATATTTAGCTGCCCGTCAGATCTTACATTTCTTTCCTGAGATCTCAGGTCACAACACCAGACTTATATGAAGTTATAAAAAAACACGTCACTTGGAGGATGAATTTCTCCCCCCCCCCCCATTAATTTGATAAACCGTTATTATATATATATGTACTAGAGAAGAAATTGCTCTTATGGCCTGATTTCAGTGCCTGCCAATGTTCTGCACAGCGGTGCAGTGTGGGCCGACGTGCTACTGCAGTGTAGCAAAGGTCACACTGTCAGTCACTGGATGACTATCCCCACTTGGGTTGGCCTACTTAAGCCCTGCCTCTGCTTGCTGCGACCTCTGAGCCCTGAACAGATCTCTGCCAAGACTGAGGTGTTTATTTAAAGCTGCGCTTCGGTGCTCCTTGTTCTTCTTTTCCAGTCCTAGTCTTTGTAAACCTTCTCACTCCTATTTGGTGTTTGGTTGGTTTTCCCACATAATAAGCCCTTGGAATAACCGGAGCCTTAGTTCAGAATGGCCTTCCCTCCCTGCAGCATTAGCCTAACGATGTCTGATTGAGGACACGCTGTTGACCTTTAACCAAAGGACACCTCAGATGTTGGATCACAGCCCCAGAGCAAGTTAGAGGGTGACAAATGTGGCAGGTTGAGCAGCCCAAAGCTCCTGCCAGGGTATAAAGCACATAATGAAATTGGGATTCAGCCTCAAGCAGTGCGCAGGTTGGGGGTTGAGGGCGATGAGACACTCGTGCATCATCTGAGAGATGCATTCCTGCTTTGAAATGAGGTCACATGTGTGCAGCGCATATGCAAATCCACACTCACACATTCCAGCTAAACAGATGTGCTGAATCTCACACAATAAAAACATTTTTATTTGTGAACGAAAAAATGTCCCCTGTGTCACCACCGCTGTGACCGTCACAAAACTGAATTTGGTCACAATAGCTGGCTAGTTAAAATTTCTGCCACATGGGGGAGCTTTTTCAATATATTTGTCTAAAATACGTCATATTATTTTAAGATTATTCCGTCGTTCTTTTTTCTTTGTGCATCATTATTAGAAGTGTGGCTCAGCACTTCACTTTTGAGTGAGGGAACTTAGGGGTTGGTGTCACATAAATTTGTACAGCTGTTCAAAAAGACCCTCAGTAAAATGAATCGAGTAAATGTTTATAAATCCACAGACCTTAGGATAATGTAGTCAGCTTTTCTCATAAGTCATCAATTATAAAGCATGGACATGAACATTTCAAATGGTGTTGGCAGCACTGTCCTACCCAC